>JAPMUY010010812.1:0-57500 GCA_026901105.3 Galaxias olidus
GACAATAGCTATGTTTCAAACTATGGAGCTGTCTTTTAACAGTGGAGCTCTGGTGAAATCCAGTCAATGGACAACGTCACCCATAAACATTCTGTGTAAGTGTGTGTGTGTGTGTGTGTGTGTGTGTGTGTGTGTGTGTGTGTGGGTGGGTGTGTGTGTGTGCGCGCACAGGCATGTAGTGTATGTGAAAGACAGCACGTTTCATAGATGATGGAGCCTCCTCCAGTGAGGCAGGCTTAGTCAGTGAGCTTCTGGGACATAAGAACACCAGAGTGTGGAATACGTCTGCTCAGGTGCAGGAATCTATGGTGGGAATCCAGCGTTCCGCCACCAGGAATACGGCTGTTATGGTCCATAGCTTCAAGATGCCACAGGACATTAGCCAGATGTTGATGTGTCCTGTAGTTTACACAACTTTGCCTAGCAACAGATTCACAAAGGCTGAAATGTTTAACCAAGCAACAGTCGAGGATGTGTTGTCGATTCAAACTCTTAAGGTGCATTTTCTGCCCCATCTGGCCAGAAACAGTACTACTATGGCCAAATCTGTTCATTTACTGTTCTATTATTTTTAAGACTTTCAGGAGAAAATATTCCAGGCTAAAAGGCATGTTTTTCCATAACAAGTGTTTTTCTTTTTTTTTAATAGAGGAGTAGCTTGGTATTTATTTATTTTTTTTGTGCTAAATTGGTGTTGTTACATCCGGCCCTGCTAAACAGCAAATTCCTAAGAATACATCAGCCTCAGAAAGGCTCCCGCCCAGTCCCCAGTCTCTAATTGTGTTAGGCAGATAGCATTTCTGCTCGGACACACTTATAATATAATATATGAGCGGAGGTTATTTCAGGCTCGGCCTGATGAGCGGTATGTGCGGCCAGGCATGTGATCAGTCAGTGTGGCCCCACGAAGGTGCTACTGTGACTCCATTAAGACGTCAGCATGTATCTGAACACCTGGAGGTGCTTGGGTGCTGGGATTCTGTTGCAGACCTTTGACGGGCATCAATTCAACAGAATATGATGACCAGCAACCGGGGTCAACCTCAGCCGCCATGAAGCAACCCCTGAGAATGTAGCGTTCTCCCACGAGGGAAGGTCTATTGGGGTCAATCTCATGTAACTAACAGCGACTAACGTGTATCTTGCTCTCAATAACCGCGACAATCAATCAGCTCACCCTCTCTGTAATCTGCAGGGTTAACACGTTTCAATTGGCCCTCTCTTCACCGTTGCTACGCTTCTCTTTAAAAGGTAACCGTGGAAACCATCCAAATGCGGCAGCCAGGCACGGAGGTTTTGGAGGAGCGACACAAACACTCGGCGCGGCGTCTGGCGAGCTCCTCAGCCGTGTTTATTTGATGGGCTGGAGGTCCTCCAGGGCTCCCTGACTCACCGCTGACCACACGGAGGCCGCAGGAGCCGCCGTGCGCCCTGGCCCGCGCTCCAGAGACGCTGTTTGGACTGCAGGATATCAGGGCGGTGGGGGGGGGGGGGGGGGGGGGGGGTAGAGCGCTCCTCCAGCTGGGCTGTGACTCACTCCTCACAGAGCCCCAACCAACACGTTGCGCCACCACCAGATGACTGTGGTTCTCCTCTCACCTCATTTGTCTGAGCCTACGTGAGCCACCCGCCCACACACAGACACACACACACACACACACACACACACACTCACACACGGGGAGGCTTGGCGCGGCGATGGTTTCCACATCACGGCAGGCGGTGTTGTTGCTGCTGATGTCCCTGTCCCCAGTGATCCCGTTAGCAGGGCTGTGTGGACGTGTTGTCTCGTGTGTCCCCACGCTGGCCAACTCAAAGCCCTGGCAAAGTGCATGTTGCTCAGGATATCAAGCTCAAAATATTTGGAAGAAGGCGCCGCTCTCTTTAGTATTGTTTACACCAATCATAATCTTGGGGGTGGCAGACTAGTTGGAGGTTGGAATATTGGCAGTTGAAAGTTGGCAAAATAAAATCGTCGAAAAATGAACTGTTTGTATAAAAGCTGTGTTGTAGAATGATGTCAGTTTAATCTTGTGCCGTTACTCCAACAGACTGTTTGGGTTCGCAGAGAAGAGAGGAATAGACCGAGAAAGGCAAACAAAACCGACTCCTCTGATGATGCTGGCGTTGCTTTGATCTCACCCCCGAATGGTGTTTTGGTTTGACAGCCTAGCGATAGACATCACAGAGGAGCAGCCCAGGGTGAAACATACACAGGAAATAACATGCACTGAAAACAGACTCACAGCTACAAACACGCACGCACGCACGCACGCACGCACACACACACACACACACATACACATCTCGTTGCGAAGATAGATAGATAGCCTCTCCTCATGAGTAACAGGTCTGAACTGGGGTTTGGTGGAGACGGGTTCTGTGCAGCTCTAAACAACTGCAGTGTCTGACCAGTGAAGTGTATAGCTGGGGAGAGAGAGAGATGTGAGGATCAGATCAGGAGAGAGAGAGATGTATGAGGCTGGGAAGAGAGACAGAGAGATGTAATGCATGGGAAGAGAGACAGAGATGTAATGCATGGGGAGAGTGACAGAGATGTCATGCAGAGGAGAGAGACAGAGATGTAATGCATTAGGACATAGAGACAGAGATGTGATGCATTAGGACACAGAGACAGAGATGTGATGCATTAGGACATAGAGACAGAGATGTGATGCATTAGGACACAGAGACAGAGATGTGATGCATTAGGACACAGAGACAGAGATGTGATGCATTAGGACACAGAGACAGAGATGTGATGCATTAGGACACAGAGACAGAGAGATGTGATGCATTAGGACATAGAGACAGAGATGTGATGCATTAGGACACAGAGACAGAGATGTGATGCATTAGGACACAGAGACAGAGATGTGATGCATTAGGACACAGAGACAGAGATGTGATGCATTAGGACATAGAGACAGAGATGTGATGCATTAGGACATAGAGACAGAGATGTGATGCATTAGGACATAGAGACAGAGATGTGATGCATTAGGACATAGAGACAGAGATGTGATGCATTAGGACACAGAGACAGAGATGTGATGCATTAGGACACAGAGACAGAGATGTGATGCATTAGGACATAGAGACAGAGATGTGATGCATTAGGACACAGAGACAGAGATGTGATGCATTAGGACACAGAGACAGAGATGTGATGCATTAGGACATAGAGACAGAGATGTGATGCATTAGGACACAGAGACAGAGATGTGATGCATTAGGACATAGAGACAGAGATGTGATGCATTAGGACACAGAGACAGAGATGTGATGCATTAGGACATAGAGACAGAGATGTGATGCATTAGGACACAGAGACAGAGATGTGATGCATTAGGACATAGAGACAGAGATGTGATGCGGGTGCTGGTGTCTTTGTGGAGATTCCCTCCTAGGTCCTTCTTGACTCTTCTCCATAGTTCTCCTCCACAACAGAAGGAGCTGTGCTAGTGAGAGCCTGTAGATCAGCCTTAATCACTCCAAGGTGTCGTTAGTTCTCAGTATCAGGACTGCGTCCACACCCGTCTGCATTGGGACAGCGTTCTGATCTAAAGCACGTGTATCCTGACACTGAAAACCAACTACAGGGGGAGGGAGAGAGAGAGAGAGAGAGAGAGAGAGAGAGACAGAGACAGAGAGAGACAGAGAGACAGATTGATCTGTGAAGGGAGCATAGATAAGAGGAGTGTGATGTATAGAGATTAACAGGATTGGGTGGGGACTGTCTGGCTCAGGGTTCAAGTGGGATAATCCCGCTTCCCACCCAGGACACACACACTCTGCTTACACACAAACGCTAAGCGTAGCGGAACTCTGTGTTTGTGTGTGTGTGTGTGTGTGTGTGTGTGTGTGTGTGCATACGTGTGTGTGTGTGTGTGTGTGTGTGTGTGTGTGTGTGTGAAGGTGAGAACGAGGGGAGGAAATAGTAGAGATTAAGTGGGGAAGTAAAGTACAGATAATGCAGGAATAACTGAAGTGAAGGATTTACAAAAAAATGTGTGTGTGTGTGTGTGTGTGTGTGTGTGTGTGTGTGTGTGTGTGTGTGTGTGTGTGTGTGTGTGTGTGTGTGTGTGTGAGCGTGTCCAAGTCCTGCCAGGCGTTTGGACCGACGTCTCGCACGTGAGCGAAACGACAGCTGGAGGGCCGAGCGAAGTGGGAGGAAAGCTCAGGGGGGAGGGATGGAGAGAGTGATAGAGCGATGGAGGGAGGGAGGGAGGGAGGGAGGGATGTGTAGTTGGCGGTGCGGAGCGGGCCAGTTCCCAGGCTCTGGCCTCTGGGAGACGACTGGGACCAGCTGCTGTCCTGTCTCCTCTCTCTGTGTCTCACCACCTAACGCTCCGTGTTCATCAGCCGGCCAGGGTTCTACAGAACAACAATGTGTGTGTACAATGATCCCAGAACCAGGTCCCAGAAAAGCTCATGAAACGGGTTTCCACTCTAGTGATGTATTTGGGACGTCTTCCCTCCTCAAACAAATGGTCCCATGGATGCCTTCCAAAGCAGGACCACATGAGAAGGAGCTGTGTAGGAGTCGGAGGCGGAGCCTCTTCCCTTACAGGGCTGGGATGTGTAGTCCCCCGCAGGAGCAGGTGCTCATGGAGCCCTCCCCCCAGCTGCCTGGCGGCCAAGGACGCTGAGTAAATCCTACCGCGTGAGATCAGTGTCCTGACATGCCACGATGAACCCAAGCCAAGACCGAGAGGAGTCCCCGCCTAAACTCCTTAGAGGTGGCCAGGCAGCCGAATGGGAACGTGAGAACGCTTCTGTTCCGAGTGCTAACCCCTCTCCTCTCTCCACAGGGGTGCGGCGCCTCGTGCGGGAAGTGTGACTGCAGTGGAGTGAAAGGAGCCAAGGTGAGTGTTTGTCGTTTGTAGTACTAGAGGTTTTATGAATCCGCGCTACACTCCCCACTAGGTCGTCATCACTGCCTGCTGTCGCCTGAGAAGGCCAGACTACGTTACCCAGAGTGTGCGGGCCTGCGTGGAGCCTGAGACGGCCAGACTCCGTTACCCAGAGTTTGTGGGCCTGCGTGGAGCCTGGCCATGGGTTCGTGTGCTAAGCGAGCGTAACGACCGCCGCTTGGGGCCAGGATCAGGGGGCCGGCTTAGCGCGAGGAGGCTGGGAGCGCGGTCGCCGACTGGAATGGCTGTGGGAATGTGGAGCGGGAGGATTTAGAGCGTGTCCGAGAGAGCAGCTGGGTTGAAAGGCTTTCATTCCCAGCGCTGCTCGGAGAGAAAAAAAAAAAAGAAGCTTTTCTTTTTTTATTTTCCGTCTTACTCTCTCGTTCACGCACACACACACACACACACACACACACACACACACTCACACACACACACACACACACACACACACACACACACACACAGAGGACCGATTGTTGCTGTATAGTTGTTGATTTCATTTCATGTGGGCCCCTTAAGCTTTCCACTATGGAAGGAATAGAGCCACCGAATATGATCCAATATCACAAAACCATTCAGATAATATGGCTTTCACTGAACATATGTCCATCGTGTTGATTGAAGAGTTCTCACATCTGCCCTCACATACCGTCACATAGAAGACACAAACTCCTTCAAATGTAGGGGCATGCCTTTGGGACACTGCAGGTAAGATTGTTTATAAATGATATCAGCAAACAGTCCTGGTGCCAAATCAGATATCCCCCCTGGAAGACACAACAGCATCTCAGCCCCTTCTATGACCTCCAGTGGGATGCTACCTCCCCCTTCAGTTAGAGCAGCGGAGGGAGGCCAGAGAACGGACACGGCCATTGGACGTCATGTGGTCGCGTATCCCAACGACTGTACATGTACAGCCAGCTGTCCCACATTTTTCTCCACTGATAATAATATAGAAACACTGTTCTGACATTGTTCCATAATTAATGTTAAAATAGATAATCTACTATTACAGAATGTATTTTTTTGCCAACATAGATCTGGCGCCGTATCCTTGTTTCTCTATGCCCATAGGGTGAGCACGGATTACCTGGTCTCCAAGGCAACATGGGATTCCCGGGCATGCAGGGCCACGAGGGTCCTGCTGGACCAATGGGCCCCAGAGTGAGTAGAGGACTAGACACGGCCAGACACACACATACACACACACACACACACACACACACACACAAGCACAAACATGCACACTGTGCGTTGATCTGACGACAGCAAAGTTCCATGATTACTGCTTTGGTATTTCAACAGCGTCCGTTTTGTAAATGTTTGTAGGGCGACTTTGGAGAGACTGGGTCAGCTGGACTGAAAGGAACACGGGTACGTATCTCCACTCGACCTGCGTGTGACTCCTCCCGCGCTGACGGGATTCTGTTAACGGGTGTCACGCTGTTTTACAGGGTCCTCCCGGATTACCAGGCTTCCCAGGAAACCCAGGGCTCCCGGTACGTTGGTGCCCCCCCCCCCCCCCCCCCCACAATGCTCTCTTGCACGTCACACACGCTGCTCAGCGGTGAAGGTCCAGGGCCACTGGTAGTGGTACGTGGGGAAAAAGGCATGATGTTATCTGGGCGTCACGTCTCTCTTGTTCTCTCTCTCTCCATACCCCCCCCCCCCCCCCCGGTCCCTACCTATGCAGGGCGTTAATGGAAACGATGGACCCCCAGGGTCACCAGGTATTCCAGGATGCAATGGTACCAAGGTGAGATACCGGTCACAAGCATGTTTAAAGCGTACTCGTAACCCTACCACCACCACCACCACACACACACCACCACCACCACCACACACACACACACACACACACACACACACACACACACACACACACACACACACACACACACACACACACACACACACACACACCTCAAATTAATAATGCCTTTTCCCATTCTCTATCTCAGGGTGAGCGTGGCAGGGATGGGACTCCGGGATTCTCCGGTATACAAGGACCTCCTGTAAGGCAGTATAATCTAAACTAAGAAAAAGAGACACGTGACTAAGACACATAACGTTAACGACATATGATAACTGTCACTTTGGTTCCTATGTGCTTTGCGCTGAACTTGAATCATGTCCATGAATCCTTATCTACTCGTTTTCTCCCCCTACAGGGCATACTGGGAATTACAGGAATGAAGGTACGTTCCCTTCAAAAGCTGTCCAGTATACTGTATGTGTTCAGTGCAACGATGTGCCAAGCCAATGCAGTAGAGAGATAGTAGAGATATTTTATCCCTGGCTTGTTTTTTAAATCGTGCTTGTGTGTGTGTGTGTGTGTGTGTGTGTGTGTGTGTGTGTGCATGTGTGTGTGTGCGTGTGGTTACCTGTGTGTAACCTGGTTGTCCCTCCCAGGGGGATCCCGGTGGTGTTATTGGAGTCATCCCGCTGAAGGGAGACAGAGGATTTTCTGGTGAACCTGGCCAACCGGTGAGTTTGTTTCTGTATGTGTGCGCGAGTGCGTGAGTGCGTGAGTGTGTGAGTGAGTGAGTGCGTGAGTGCGTGAGTGAGTGAGTGCGTGAGTGCGTGAGTGCGTGAGTGTGTGAGTGCGTGAGTGCGTGAGTGAGTGAGTGTGTGAGTGTGTGAGTGTGTGAGTGCGCGAGTGCGCGAGTGCGCGAGTGCGTGAGTGCGTGAGAGCGTGAGGGCGTGAGTGCGTGAGTGAGTGAGTGCGTGAGTGAGTGTGTGAGTGTGTGAGTGTGTGAGCGTGTGAGTGTGTGCGTAATACATCTGAGTGACCATTCCATTTGTTTTTTTTTCATGATCTCTCCACGACTCTGTCCTCTGTCCCCTACAGGGTCCCAGTGGCCCCCCAGGCCCTGTCGGGCCCCCTGGCCCTGCTGGATACGAGGGCCCCAGGGTGAGTCATCACCAACAGGTCTGGTCAGTCCCCTGTCGCCACATGCAGACAGGCTGGATTGACATGAAGCCATCAATGTAGCAGTTTAAAGCAAGCTGCATTTGCTTAAAGTGTGTGTGCGTGAGTGTGTGTGTGTGTGTGTGTGTGTGTGTGTGTGTGTGTGTGGGTGTGTGTGTGTGTGTGTGTGTGTGTGTGTGGGAACGCGTATGCAAGGAGCATAAGCATGGCTGGATGTTCAAGAGAACCGAAGCTCATTGCACAGATTAAGAAAACCGTCCCGCGTCATTTCTTTTTTATGGACGGATATGTTTTTCACATCAAGCGTGTTTCGCACCATGTCTTTAACCTATAGGGTTAGAAAGTCTATTTAGCCTTTTTTGCTTGAAGTGAAGTTCTAACTGACATGTTCTTTTCTACAGGGTGATACTGGCCCCCCTGGTCCACCAGGACAGAAGGTAAGACTGTGATATAGGATATAACATGGAATCCTACATCATCTTTTTTCACCAGCAGTGATGTCACAGGAAGTTGTCACTGTGTTCTTCTCCCACAGGGTGATGGTCTCATATCATTCCAAGGGGAGAAAGGAGAAAAGGTAAAGCAAGCGACACACGTTTCATGTGGAGAGATTACGTTTCCCACTGTCATGAGAAGCCCCATGTAAGCTAAGAGAAATGGCCGATGGGAAACTGTGTGTTTCTCTAATGGCCTCCTCGTATCTCCATGCTGCTGTGTCCTCACAGGGGAATATGGGGGTCCAGGGAATCCCTGGGAACCCTGGAACTTCTGTCCTGGAATCAGGGAGTTCGCCCATCGCCCATTACGTACCCGGGCCGCCGGTAAGGACCTCCGTACACTCCTCCACGGATTCAGTGTTTGGCTCAGTGTTCAGCTGCTACAGCTCTCAGTGGTTATAGACAGACAATCTCCGGCCTCGGTCCGTGTTTGGGAGGCTGGCTGAGGCGCCACTTTGAAGCTGTGCACATTGTATAAATGTATTAGGTATGGTTGTGTATTTGCCTTTAACATGCTGTTTCTTGCTGTTCATAGTATTTGTGGTTTTCTTTTTTTAGGGAGATAGAGGATCCAGGGGAGATAAAGGTGAAAAAGTGAGTGTCTCTTTTTCAGAGTGGGAACCTGTGTACGTCCCGATGACGTGGTTTGTATTGAGAGACCTAAACCTTTGAGCTAACGTGGGTGTTCCTCTGCAGGGCTTCTGCATTCCCTATCAGCCTCAAGTGAAGGGTGATCCTGGAGCCCCGGGACCCCGAGTGAGTGACCACACTTGGTTAGCCTTTCCCTGTCTATAGCACACAACTCGTGTACCCTAGCACACACTTTGTTAGCCTTTCCCTGTCTATAGCACACTTTGTTACTGTCTGTAACCCATGTACCCTAGCACACACACTTGGTTAGTACACACTTTCCCTGTCTATAACCCATGTACCCTAGCACACACTTGGTTAGCCTTTCCCTGTCTAGCACACATAACCCATGTACCCTAGCACACACTTGGTTAGCACACACTTTCCCGGTCTATAACTCGTGTACCCTAGCACACACTTTGTTAGCCTTTCCCTGTCTATAACCCATGTACCCTAGCACTAGGTCTTTGCATTGGGTCATAATTCCCTTATTACTCTTTGGTTTCAGGGGAAGCCCGGCAAAGATGGATATGATGGTGTGAAGGTACCGTATGAAACATTCTCTGTATTTTCTATATTCTAACATTTATTGTTATATGTTTATGTTTTTATTTAATCGTGGATTCTTTTTTTCCCCCCCTCTCCTCGATTGTGGCCATTTTCTTGCAGGGAGAACTGGGATTTCCTGGGAACCCTGGATATACTGGGCCTCAGGTAGTCTTAACCTACAGGATCCTGTCTTTCTAAAGGTCACTCTATGTTTGGTCTCTGCTCTGGTTTTGAAACAGGGACCGTAACCTCTCTTTCTCTCCTCAGGGTGAAAAGGGAGAGAGTGGGCCACCTGGATACGTAAGCATCTTTAATAGAACTAACCACTGGATTTATCTACACTATGAGATAGAGCATTTCTACTCTACTAACCACTGCTAAACCAAGCTGCAGGCTAAATCAGGGTAGCAGTTCTCTGTTGTACCAGCAGATGTCGCTATTGCCAATGTTACTTGATATTAAACTTAACATGCACAAGTAACATGTCTCCACGTTGGTGCTCATGTGGTCATTGCAGTGTTCCAGTGTGTCAGAGTTACTGCTCAAGCGGTCGCTACATGACAGCTATGCATTGTTCTCTGTGATGTGATCCCTCCAGGGTGGTGGGGTTCCGGGGCCGCCTGGCCCTCCAGGGTTCCCAGGCTTGGAGGGACAGAAAGGTGCAGTGAGACACAGGCACGGGGAGGGTTGGGCTCACAGCCCAAAGCCACTCACAGTACCCTGATTATTTCTTGTATTTGTTTTATTTCTGCTTGGACATTGCATCAGTCCAATACAACTTTTACCAAGAAAAAGCATTAATATGTATATATTTATTTTTTTAACCATTTGTTTACAGGTTATCCTGGTATTCAAGGAGAACCTGGTCCTCCAGGTAGCAAAAACAAACAACAAACAGCCATAACAAAAAACCATCTCATTTTCTTCCCATGTCCATTACTCTAATTGCCAATCCTTGCCTTTACAACTTTTCTCTGACATCTCAGGCCGCAATGTTGAAGGGCAACCAGGAGAGCGAGGTTCTCCAGGAGAGTCTGGTCCAAAAGGAGATCAGGGTAATGAAGGAGAATCCCTCCGAGGTCAACCTGGAAGAGACGGACTGATCGGACCGCCTGGCCCTCCGGGACCCATGGGTACGTGTCACCATTGGGACCGGCAGACATTGGAAAGGCAAAGTTATGTGTCTCTGCAATGGGTTCTGTCACCTGTGTTGCAGAGCTTCTCTTTGCAGAGCACGTTTTCTCGTTATTCACTGTGTGTGTGTGTGTGTGTGTGTGTGTGTGTGTGTGTGTACTTGTGCTTCCCAGGTGATGAAAAGTGTGACATAGAGAAAGGGGCGCCAGGACCCCCAGGACCTCTAGGGTTACAGGGAGAGCTTGGTCAGAAAGGTAAGAGGGGGTCTACGTACGGGCTGGCTCCCTGACTACTGTATATGAAGCCTCACTCTGGTTCAGAGAGGGGCTCTTGGCGTCGGGACTCTCTGTGTGTCACCTAGTAGAACATTACAAAAGAGTCTGTCATAGATGGTTGTGTTGGCAGGAAGTTGTGTTGAAAAGCATTCCCGTCCAACCCTTCATGTATCCCACGCCAGGCGACCAAGGGGACACGTGTGTCCAGTGTGAAGGGTTTGGCCCCCCAGGTCTGCCCGGGCCCCAGGGACCTACGGGACAGCAAGGTAAGTGGGGGCAGAGGTCACGCATGGGATTGCCATGCACATGCTCAGTACATTGCGAGACAAGTTTACACAATACTCCAGAGGCCAGCAACAGTGAAACACAGTAATACACAGTGAAGGAGGTGTGATCCCTGACCCTGTTCCCCCGTGTCCGGCAGGGTACCCCGGCCTAGCCGGCAGCAAAGGAGACAAGGGTCAGCCTGGACCCGCTGGATCCCCTGGGAGAGCTGTAAGCAGGACTCCCTGGCTTCAAACCTCCCAATCCCGTCAGATCCCATCCTAACCAAGCCTAATCTTACATGCAGAACCTCGTGAAACGGGCACTTGGAGACGTGGCTGTCTGGATCATTGTGTTCTGTTGTTATCCAGGGCGGACAGGGCATCCAAGGGTTGCGAGGAACGCCTGGTGCCATTGGGGAACCAGGGGACGTGTTTGTGGCTCCGGGCCTGAAGGGAGACAAAGGTCTGCCTGGTACAGCTGGCACGCCGGGGTTGCCAGGGGTGAACGGACTGCCCGGGCCGGAGGGGAGACCAGGCGTCCCCGGCTCCAAAGGAGAACCTGTAAGTCTCACTGTGTGTTTGTGTGTGTGTGTGTGTGTGTGTGTGTGTGTGTGTGTCACTGTATGAGCCCGACAGACCTGATGACGGTAAAACTCATCATGTTTGGGATGTTTTGCCCGCAGGCCAGAGAGGGCATCAAGGGGGATCGTGGGCGGGACGGGGACCCAGGTTCTGTCGGGCCCACCGGAGAGAGAGGCCCCCCTGGGACACCTGGGTATGGCCGACCCGGAGAGCCGGGAGAGAAGGGAAGCTCTGGAAGACCAGGCACACCAGGAGCTCCCGGGCGAGCAGGTAGACATTCACAGAGACACACACACATGAACACACTAAGATTTCAGAGTGTGTGTGAGTGTGTGTGATGATGTGAGAGAAGGGGGGGGGTGTCATGAACACAATGATCTGGACTCGATCGCTCAATATGTTTCATTGAGCTTTAAAGCAACTGTAGGCAACATTTTTTAGTAACATATGATCAACACATTTCTTCTGATAGCACATTCTAATGTTTGTGGGAGAAAGAAAAATTTGCGGTTCAGATCAGTCCCCTTGAAGTCTCAATATTTAACTTTAATTTTGTTTGCCACCGGGTACAATATCCTGTGAAACTGTAACGAATTGCTGTTTGGTACAAGGAAGTGCGTCACTAAATCAGGAAGAGATGCGGATACTTTGAGTATGGTTGTTGATCGTGCTAGCGATATGCAGTCTTCTTTGCAACGGTTAGGGGATATAATTACACCAAGCAAATGGTAGGGGTCGCCAAAATAGCCTCCAAACATAAGGCTGCCTATGGCAACTTACCTAAAAACACAAATAACCTAAAAGGATTTTGAAGGGACTGAATGTTTGCGTCGGCTTAAGTGTCTATAGTCAGGCTAGCTATTAAACAGGTTGAGACGTGCCTTTTTGTATAAATAAGACAGTTCAAACCAAAGATGTTCCGAGCAAAGACCGAAGCCTCCGATTTGCTTGCCCTTTCAAAGTATCCTAGCACAGTGGAGACATGGGCCCACGTAGCAGGGCAGGGTCACACATTATATTTGATCCTAACACAGTGGAGACATGGGCCCACGTAGCAGGGCAGGGTCACACATCATATATTGATCCATGTCTTTTACTGGTCCACTGTCCCATCTCGTACCTTTTCTTCCATCCGTGAAATGAGCCCGTGACTGCTGCGAATCCGAAAAAAAACTTTGTATCTAGCGTGTAGCAAAACATTTCTCAGATCGTTCTCCAAAGCGTAGTGCGTAGCTTCGGGCACGTATAAAACAAATGAATGAATGTTTAACAAATTTCCGAAAGCTGTATCCATGATCTGCATCGGAAACGTTCTGCAGCCGTCCACACGGCATTGCTTGAATGTTTGCTTGAAAACCTTTTGGAATCTGGGCAACCCCATTGTGGACGCTTTGACATTGAGACGTCGCGTGTTGAAGATCTCCCATTCCTGTCTCCAGGAGTTAAAGGGGAGCCAGGCAAAGGAGTGAGCGCACCTGGACCTCAGGGCGTCCCCGGGTCTCGGGGAGAAACTGGCAGACCGGGTCTACAAGGTAACATCAAGAAAGTCAAAAAAAAAAAAAAATGTGGGAGGGGGGGTAATATGTAAAACTAGTTTCAGAAGTTCTAATCGAACCTAATCTAATTTTAGAATGCCGCTAGCTCTAGTCTATTGCGTAAATAGTGTGTGGTGCTCCGTTAACCTCCACTCTGTTTGTGCTGATTCTAGGTGATAGAGGACCTCAGGGAGACTCCGGCATGCCAGGATTCCCAGGACTGAAGGGAGAGCCAGGCCTCCTTGGAATTGGATTCCCGGGACCGCCCGGGCCGAAAGGTTTGGGAGATCTTTTAATGGCCACAGCTACTGGACCACGGCTGTGGTTGACCCCGCCACACACACTGAACCCTGACACTGTTTGCTCTGAGCACATTGTTTCTGTTGCTAGGATACTCTGGAATACCAGGAGCCCCGGGAATACCAGGAGAGCCGGGTAGATCTGGACAGGATGGCGCCTCTGGACGTCCGGGAGCACCTGGTTCTAAGGTATGCGTCGTGTTTTGAGGATGGCGACACATATCAGGGTCTTGACCTTAACGTCAGTGGGAAATGGCCGCCCTGTGTGCAGCTACCTCACCTGTGTGACTTTGCCTCCGTCCCAGGGTGATCCAGGACGTGGCCTGCCTGGCCCCAAGGGGACTCAGGGGCCCAAAGGTGGGCCAGGGTTCCCAGGAGAGAAGGGTGGTGTCGGCATGCCTGGCGTCCCAGGAAGAGAAGGTTCAACAGGCCCCCCTGGTGCTCAGGGAATCAAAGGTATTGTGAAATCATACACCACCTGCCTATCACCCTGTGTCTATCGGTGTGACAGCAGTAGTGTAATGGGAAACGTCATGTGCTGTATACAGACACTAAAGTTTTATGGTACAATGAATAGTAGAGGTTGAAGTGTGTGTCTCACCCACTAGGTAGTTCCGGCCCCCCAGGCACTCTTGGTTTTATCGGGCCCCCCGGGCCCCCAGGAGTAGGAGAACCAGGAAGCCCTGGACCCATGGGACCAGCCGGCGAATCAGGACCCTTTGGTGAGTCTTTTCCACAGAACCTTACCTTTCTAATGGCAGAACATTCATATGTACCAACCTGTTTGTGCCATCTCTATGCCACTTCCTTTCATGTTTTGCGTGCGTGTGTGTGTTTGTGTGTTGTATAGGTCGGGACGGTGTGAAGGGAGACAAGGGTTACCCCGGCCTCCCCGGTCAGGACATGCCTGGACCTCAGGGGGAGAAGGGAGACTCAGGTTTCCCCGGACTGATTGGCTCTAAAGGGTTGCCAGGGCGACCAGGCCCTAGCGGCAGAGATGGACCGCATGGAAATCAAGGTGAGGCTGATGGAAATGTTTTACTAGGGGACTTTACAAAGAGACAGGATTATAGAAAGAAAACGTGTGTGTGTGTGTGTGCATGTCCGTGTGTGTCCCAGGTCCTAAGGGAGAGATGGGAGTCATCGGAACACCAGGAACACCGGGTTACCAAGGCTCCGCAGGGACACCAGGATCTCCCGGTCTAAGAGGTGAGGCAGCGCAATGTTTAGACCCCATATGGTTGAACTTCAGGGGCGAACCACTAGAGAGGTCAAGCAATAGGAGCGCATGTGACCTTTCCCTTGTTCCTGTCAGGTGACCCTGGTCTCACTGGACCCAGAGGGGGGTACGGCGAGCCTGGTCCCAAGGGTGAGAGGGGAGACCGAGGTCAACCGGGCCCTCCAGGAAACATGACGGAGGTGGACATGGAGCACATGAAGGGCGAGAAGGGAGACATCGGAATCTCCGGTACAAAGCACGCTGCATTCCTAACCTACACTACTTCGTCCTATACTCAGTGTAGTGTAACACACTGTTGTTTGTAATGGAACGTCTCTTCACTTCATCTTTTGTTCCCTTTCAGGTGACCCTGGTCCAAGCGGAGAGAAGGGCTTCCCCGGGGTGCCTGGTTCCCCCGGGTTACCAGGGAAGGACGGAGAGGCTGGTGCACCTGGGCTGCCAGGTGAGTCCAGCCTGTGAGGCTCTGAACCCCCTGTAACGTGGAGTCTGCCTGATTTACTCGCTCCAAAGCTGGAGGTGGTTTTGGAATCCTTTCTCTCCAGGAAATCTGAATTAACTGAATTATGTATGTGAAATTTAAGGGACATTATAAAATAAATAATATTATAAAATCTTAAATCCGAAAACAAATTAGTACAAACATTTCTCCTTTCTATATTTAGTCATTTTACACCAACCCACAAGCACAGACAATACAACAACATAGTGTACACACAATATATAGAATGTGTAAATACAGTATGTGTATGTCTCAAACCCAAACACACGGTCTGACGGCAAATTCCAATATGGACGTGTTTTAATGTTTTGACACCTTCTATGTTTTAGATTTGTTCATTGCTCTTTTTTCTCAGGTCCGAAAGGAGACTTAGGAGGCCCTGGAGAGCCCGGCAATGTGGGGCAGCCTGGTCCCAAAGGCAGGGTGGGAGATATGGGAAGCCCAGGTGAGACATCTGACACACTGTCATTCACCGCAACATATAAAATACTACAATCTCCATCTTCATTTTGCAATTGCTTTTATTATAGCTAGAGTTGCGCAGTGTCTATGCCAGTTTATAGCATGTGAATAAACTCCAACTCACAAGTATTTATATTGTTGTGATTGTGTGTGTGTGTGTGTGTGTGTGTGTGTGTGTGTGTGTGTGTGTGTGTGTGTGTGTGTTCCACTAGGTTCAATGGGTCCAAAGGGGACTAAAGGAGGGGCAGGTTTGCCCGGTCACCCAGGGTTCCGGGGCACAGACGGAGAGAAGGGAGAGCAGGGAGTGCCTGGGGAGGCCGGCATTGGGGTACCGGGACCCCCTGGAGAGAAAGTAGGTCCCCGTCCAGATGTATTAGCTGTTACACGCCAACACTCCATGTTCTTGTTGATTTTCCGTTGGCTTTTTCATTGAACCAATGACAAAACAAAATACTGACCGCTGCTCTACTGTGTGTTTTTTTTCCACTCCATTTCACACGTGTTATAATTTGGCCGTCCACTTTCTTTCAAGTGATCGTTTTGCGTCCTAACTACCCTCCGTCTGCCCCTGTCTGTGTCCGTTCCTGCATTTCCCAGGGTTACTCAGGCGAGCCAGGGTCCCCAGGTAACCCCGGGGCCAAGGGGGAGAAGGGTGGCATGGGACAGCCGGGCATGCCAGGGTCAAATGGCATCAAAGGAGAGAAGGGATTCAACGGCTACACAGGTCAGGGAACAGGCCGCATGCTGCTACTGTTCCAATCTCCTCTCAAAGGGCCCAAGGGTCTTACATCAAGAGTGAATGTGTGCCTTATCATGGCTGCTGTGTGGCGTGTCAGTGTTTTGATGTGGCGTGTCAGTGTTCTGGTGTGGTGTGTCAGTGTTCTGGTGTGGTGTGTCAGTGTTCTGGTGTGGCGTGTCAGTGTTCTGGTGTGGTGTGTCAGTGTTCTGGTGTGGCGTGTCAGTGTTCTGGTGTGGTGTGTCAGTGTTCTGGTGTGGCGTGTCAGTGTTCTGGTGTGGCGTGTCAGTTTTCTGGTGTGGCGTGTCAGTGTTCTGGTGTGGCGTGTCAGTTTTCTGGTGTGGTGTGTCAGTGTTCTGGTGTGGTGTGTCAGTGTTCTTGTGGCGTGTCAGTGTTCTGGTGTGGTGTGTCAGTTTTCTGGTTTGTGTGTGTCAGTGTTCTGGTGTGGTGTGTCAGTGTTCTGGTGTGGTGTGTCAGTGTTCTGGTGTGGTGTGTCAGTTTTCTGGTGTGGTGTGTCAGTGTTCTGGTGTGGTGTGTCAGTGTTCTGGTGTGGTGTGTCAGTGTTCTGGTGTGGTGTGTCAGTGTTCTGGTGTGGTGTGTCAGTGTTCTGGTGTGGTGTGTCAGTGTTTTGATGTGGCGTGTCAGTGTTCTGTTGTGGCGTGTCAGTGTTCTGGTGTGGTGTGTCAGTGTTCTGGTGTGGTGTGTTGTGCAGGTCAGCCAGGCAGAGCCGGGGATAAAGGGGGCATTGGGCTGCCTGGGTCACACGGAGAGCCTGGTCAGCCAGGTCGCTCAGGTAACGGAAAATAACATATTCTGTTAGTGGTATGGATAGGTGCAACAAACACAAATAAGTGCTCAATGACGTATTCATTTGTACATTGTAATATAGTGTCAATGACATTGATTAAGATAGACCTTACATTTTGTATTCTCGTGTTCTTCTTCAGGTGAACCGGGTCTGCAGGGTCCCCCAGGTCCGACCGGAGAGAAAGGAGAGGCTGGAGTTGACGGTATTCCTGGATCCTCAGGAGAAAGAGGAGACTCAGGTCAGGTTTCACATGCACAAGCCACTGCATTTAACTTTGAGTGGTATAACTGTACATGTGTAAGCTCCATAGAACAACACAGTACAGGAGACTGGGCTTTGCCAATACTATTGTTCAGCAGTACGGTACACATTTCAAAGGTTCATAATAGAAGGTTAAATAACATAGCTAGTCTGTGACCTTTGACCTATGTCCTCCAACAGGTTTGCCTGGGAGGGGCTTCTCTGGAACTCCTGGACAGTCTGGAGGCAAAGGTATGGTCCATCTGTGTTCATCGTGGTTCAGAAGGCTTGGTGGTTTGCCAGGGTATATGTAATCATGCATCCTATTGGTCCTTTAAAGTGGCTCTAATCTCTTTGTTTCCCCTCAGGTGACAAGGGCAGCCCTGGGTTCCCAGGCAATCCAGGCAGTCCAGGTGTCCCAGGTGTCAAGGGTGATAAGGGTACCGCAGGCTACCAAGGAGCATCTGGCCAGCCGGGAGAGAGGGGTCTCCCTGGACCCTCCATGATGGGACCCAAAGGAGACAGAGGAGATCCAGGACATCCAGGAGAATCAGGTACCCACACCATCTCCGACTTGTTCCAACCATGAAGACCGCTAAGGTTTGGGCTTGGAACGTTTTTAAAATATAGAAACGTCATTATGCCATCCCTACTCCTTCTTTCAGTGAATGTAATAACTGTTAGGTGGATCAGTTCAAACCTATCCGATGGAGATAATGGTCTCTCATGCTCTTCCCTGGTCGTCCCTTCTAGGAGCCAGTGGCAGCCCAGGACCAGGTGGAGTGCCCGGCAGAGACGGAGGGAAAGGAGACAAGGGGGACCAGGGACAGGCTGGTGTTCAGGGGGAGACGGGAGTCAAAGGCGACCGTGGAAACCCTGGATTTTCTGTATGACGTTTTCTCTAAAATGTTTTTTTTATTATTATTATTATATATTTTCTTTTCACATATCCATAAGATGCCACAGAAAGGAAAGATTGTAAACTATTTATGATAGCTAGTTTTTTTGTATTGAATTTGAGCAACATATTTGACATAATTGCAACCTTGACCTTGATTCGTTGTGTGAGATATGAGGTGGTTGCTCACGCCTCCCGTATGCGTGTTTGTTCCAGGGACAACCCGGTCTGCCAGGTGTCGACGGCCTCAAAGGAGAGATGGGACTGCATGGAGTACCTGGCTTCCCTGGTAGGTTGTGCAAGATGACTCGAGTGTGTGCAATGTGGGTGTGCGTGTGTTTGCGTGTATGTGTGTGCGTGTGTGTGTGTGTGTGTTGTGTGTGTGTGTGTGTGTGTGTGTGTGTGTGTGTGTGTGTGTGTGTGTGTGTGTGTGTGTGTGTGTGTGTGTGTGTGTGTGGTTGTGTGTGAATATGTTGCAACACTAAATCTCTCACCTCTCCCTGCCAGGCACCAAAGGGGAAATTGGAGGGTTTGGATTCAAAGGCGAGTTGGGAGACCGAGGGCTCCCTGGAGATAAAGGTAGGAGAAAAATCAGTCTCGACACATCTTTGGTTTTCCCACAATGTTCAAGAAATACAACAGAGGCATTGCATATGATCAAGACAGATTGGACAACAATAATTAATAAGTGGAGCAGATGTGTTAATTATAGCATTGAGTTTTTTGAGCACTGTAATAGCATTGAGTTATAGTAACTGTCTGTGTGGCCCCCCCGGATTCCAGGTAATGAAGGCCCCCCTGGCCCTCCCGGCACCCACACCTTTATCAAGGGAGACATTGGTTCCCCAGGCCTTCAGGGGCCTAGCGGACCCCAGGGGCCGCAGGGCTTCCCTGGACTCAAAGGACAGCAAGGTGAGGCTTCTAACTGTTACAACCCCCCCCCCCCGTGAGTTAGGATTTAAAGTGGAGCAATTATCTAGGATCCCCTGCAGCTACTGCCCTTTGACCCATCCCTCCACCGTCTCTCTCAGGTATGACTGGTCCTCAGGGAATCAAAGGGGATGAAGGTAACCATGGTTACAATGGGCAAGCCGGTGCCAAAGGAGAGCAGGGTCTGGTCGGTCCAACGGGTGAGAGGCGCGGTCACATGTTGTTGCACCAGGAAGAAGGACATCGCCTTGTTTTTTGTCTGACCCTAATGTTTGCCCGTTGACCTCTTTCTCTCTAGGACCCAGGGGCTACCCAGGCCCCCCGGGACCCGACGGAGTTCCCGGTCAGGTGGGCTCCCCTGGCCCCTCTTCAATGGACCATGGCTTCCTGGTGACCAGGCACAGCCAATCGGTGGAGGTCCCCCAGTGTCCCGATGGCACCTCGTTGATCTACGACGGCTACTCCCTGCTCTACGTCCAGGGCAACGAGCGCTCCCACGGACAGGACCTGGGTGAGACGCACTGAACCCCAAGGCTCGGAATCAAGTCCCGTTACCTACTATGGCACGTTTTGCAGAACTTAAACGGATGTCTGTGCGTGTACGTGTGTGTGTGTGTGTGTGTGTGTGTGTGTGTGTGTGTGTGTGCGTGCGCGTGTGTGTGTGTAGGTACGGCCGGGAGCTGCCTGAGGAAGTTCAGCCCCATGCCCTTCCTCTTCTGCAACATCAACAACGTGTGCAACTTTGCCTCCCGCAACGACTACTCCTATTGGCTCACGTCGCCCGAGCCCATGCCCATGAGCATGGCCCCCATCACAGGCCAGAGCATCAAACCCTTCATCAGCAGGTGGCGCCACTGCACCGCCGCACACCGCGCACCTCACACACAGGCTACTTAAGATGGCGCTTTGACCCCTGTCATTCTCTCTGTGCGCGTGTGTGTGTGTGTGTGTGTGTGTGTGTGTGTGTGTGTGTGTGTGTGTGTGTGTGTGTGTGCGCGTGCGTGCGTGTGTGTGTGTGTAGGTGCTCGGTGTGTGAAGCTCCGGCCATGGTGATAGCGGTGCACAGCCAAAGCATCATGATCCCTGTGTGCCCCGCGGGCTGGGACTCCCTCTGGATCGGCTACTCCTTTGTCATGGTGAGAGGAACGCAGCGATGGCCGTGCCCCTGTTTCGTACCTAATAGCCGTGCGGGCCACGTTCACGCGATGACGTTCGGTTCTTAATCGTTGTCGCGTCGGTGTGATTGCGTTTCGTTGTTGTTGATCTGTGTGTGTGTGTGTGTGTGTGTGTGTGTGTGTGTGTGTGTGTGCAGCACACCAGTGCGGGAGCGGAGGGCTCGGGCCAGGCCCTGGCCTCCCCCGGCTCCTGCCTGGAGGAGTTCCGCAGCGCGCCCTTCATCGAGTGCCACGGCCGAGGGACCTGCAACTACTACGCCAACTCCTACAGCTTCTGGCTGGCCACCATCGAGGACGAGGAGATGTTCACGTACGTCATGAGACACACACACACACACACACACACGCCGTTCCTCCTGTCATGTGTTGTCATGTCGGTGAGTTCTGAGTTTACTCGTGGCCGTCTCTTCCACAGGAAACCCGTCCCGACCACCCTGAAGGCGGGGAGCCTCCGAACACACATCAGCCGCTGCCAGGTGTGCATGAAGAGGACATAGACCGCACCCCCCCAGCCCCCCTGACCCTTAACCTAGCACCCCGCGACCCCCGCCCCATAGCGCCTGCAACATGGCGTTACTTCCTGTTTCTGACCACAGGATGGTGCTATTTCACTGCGTGTGTGTGTGCGTGTGTGTGTGAGAGCGTTAAGAGGGACAGTGGAGACATTGCAGAGTCACAGGGACGTGATTGAAGAGGAAACCAGCAGGCCGCCATTTAAGGACAGAGCACACACACACACACACAGTGGAGACCAAGCCATGAAGCCCAGCGGCCGCTCGCTCGACGCAGAGCCAAACCACTTTTACTAACAATACCACCGACACCTCTCCGGGAAATGGCACCCAGTTTACCACTGCACTGATTACATACCCCCCCCCTCCCTTGATAAGTAAACTGCCGTCCATTTTGAAAGTGTTGTTTGTGTAAGTCAGGTGCTATTGAATCTTATCTGCCTTCGGTATGTTTTATTTTTTTTTATTTTTTTTATTTTCCGCTCTCTTACCAAAGCCATGTGATTCAACTCTTAATATATATACATATAATTATGTTGTATTCATTTGTTTCACATCGTTTATCTTTATTGTATAACACGTACTAATGTAAGGAGGGGAGTTACTACTGGTCACAGAGGCTTGTCTCTTGAAGGTTCACGTTCAGTATTGCCCGCACACGAGTAGACATCGCGCTGTTGTACATACGCTATACGTCTTTGTCGGGTTCCATCTTAACACTCAGTCACCATACTCTTTTCAGGTAAGTACATTTATGTGTGTTTTATTGTGTCTGTTTTTATTTTTTTTATTTATACGATTCAACGACAAATAATGCTTGAGTTGAATCAAGGGTCTGGACTAAAGGAAATTTGAATAACAAGCTCGGCAAGGAATATCGGAGTTGCAGCCGCTAAAATGATCGTGCCTTAGTACCATACCACTATGCATTGCAGGTCAGCGAAGTAACGTTTTGGTAGAACCTTGGACTGAATGTTGTGTAAAGACCATTGTGACCTGACCCCCCCCCCCCTCGCGGGCTATCCTTAGCCGTCGACGTGACCTGACCCTGCCATATCACCAGGAGCCCGGCCCCTCTGTCAACAGAGCCTGCTGTGGTGCCACAACACAAAGCACAGGGAGTCAATTAGGCAAGGAGACGCTAAACAGGGACAAAAAAAAGGGTTGCTTACGAACGTACAAGTGGCAGTTTGGAGTTTCTGTTTTCATCTCCTGCGCATGATTCAAATGAGAGATCCAAGCTCAGTCTAGACTCGGTCACGTGTTAAAATCCGCTCTTCCCTAGTCTTGGCAGTGGATGGACCCTGCAGGCCTCCCAACCCTTGCATTCCTCCAGGGGCCTGTGGCAGAGCCACTCACTGCCTTTACATGCTCCCATTCAGGACCACTGCCACATCACTGGAAGAATGCCCTCCTTCGATATGACCGTTTTCAGCCTTTTTGTTCTGTTCAACACGGTTTAGAATGCCACGCCACCTGCAACGGTTGTGTCCACCGCACCGAGAGATAGCGCTACTACACTGACCTCAGCTTTTCCCTGTGTCTAGTAAATGAAGCTATTTGAACGACTCCTACATACAGCATTAAAACCACTTGCCGAGACAGTTGCAGTGAAGGATGGGTGATGAAACAGGATGTTGTTTTTAGTCCCTCGCCTTTCTTAACAAACAGACCAAAAATACGACTTGTTCACTTGCTATTCTCATACTGTGTAATTCATACAATAAAAAATGTTTATAGAATATCCCGCGTCTTGTCGTTGGCACCTCGACCCCATGTCACCTCCCCGAGCCGTCACAGAACATGACCGGTGTACTGGCACGTCTTTGGCCACCGGGTGGCAGCCTTAGCTCGCTCCACACAGGGAGCTCCCCTTGGCCTGGGGTCAGCTGCAGTCTTTTCCTGAGGGTGTTTTTTCTCTGCTAGGGGTAGGCTGCCCTGCGCCGCCCCCCAACAACAAGGACGGGCTAGCCTGCATGCCGACCTCCAGGGTACAGTGAGAGCCCTTAGCCTCGCGGTGCAGCCTCTGGGACAGCACCGCTGTCTCTGCCTCAGCACTCCCACCCCGGGCACAAGGCCAACAAACCCGCTAACCCCCCCCCGGCCCAAAAAGTCAAGGGATCGATGCGCGCCGGCGCAGAGCACCCTATAGCCTTTCATCTCCCTTCTCGCCTTTCATCTCCTGCCGGAATGCCATCCCCTCTCGTTTCCTTTCTTGTCGCCAGCAAGGCAAACATGGCCCCTTGACCCCGCCTATCTAAATAAACATGTCGCACAAGGCCTTGACTCTCGGGCCCCGAGGTGCCGACTGGGACAGAGGTGGGAGCACTAGAGGGGGGCCGTGACCGCAGGGAGATGGGTGGCGCTGCAGCCAGGCCACGTTTAACACACGGAGGCCCAGCTCATTGGGTCGGGTGAGGAGGATCTAGATTATCAGGGTGAAGGTCAGCGCGGGCATGTTGGGTTAGGAGGATCTAGATCATCAGGGTGAAGGTCAGCGTGGGTACGTTGGGTTAGGAGGATCTAGGTCATCAGGGTGAAGGTCAGCGCGGGCACGTTGGGTGAGGAGGACCTAGGTCGTCAGGGTGAAGGTCAGCGTGGGTACGTTGGGTTAGGAGGACCTAGGTCGTCAGGGTGAAGGTCAGCGCAGGCACGTTGGGTTAGGAGGACCTAGGTCGTCAGGGTGAAGGTCAGCGTGGGTACGTTGGGTTAGGAGGACCTAGGTCGTCAGGGTGAAGGTCAGCGTGGGTACATTGGGTTAGGAGGACCTAGGTCGTCAGGGTGAAGGTCAGCGTGGGTACATTGGGTTAGGAGGACCTAGGTCGTCAGGGTGAAGGTCAGTGTGGGTACGTTTCTGTTTGGTGCTGCTAAACGCCTGACTCTCCTCTGGCTCTGACTCATGTTTACTGCCCCCAACCCGCGGCCTGGAGCAGAGAGCCCAGAGGGAACAGGTTTCACACACACACACACACACACACACACACGCACACACGCACACACAGACACACACACGACACACACACGCACACACACACACACACACACACACACACACACACACACACACACACACACACACACACACACACACACACACACACACACACACACACACACACACACACACACACACACACACACTCCTTTGTCGGAGTTTGCTCTCTCGGTTTGACAGAAGGGACTGGTTTAACTGATTATTGCTTTACTTGATTGTTGAACAAGAACCAGACCGGCTGCAGTTCCCAATGTTCAGTAAGTGTGACTCAACGTTGGGTCAAAGTGTCAAAGAGTAAGCGGTTACCCCAGCCACTTGAAAACAACATTCCTCAATACTACGTTGTAGGCTGTGAACCGTAGCCTGTTGATTGTACCAACACCATCGACGTAACCGCAAAGTGTGTGGATGATCATTAAAACAGCGGCTATCACAAATGCCACATACCTGGACACACGTCACACGTACGTATGCACGCACAGAAACACACACACATAAACACACACACATACACACACTCACACACACATAAACACACACACACACACACACTCACACACACACACACACACACACACACACACACACACACACACAGAGAGAGAGACACACACATAAAAAGAGATCAATCAAATATTTACCAGGGGCTTGGATATGAATCACAGGCTGTATAAAGTGTATAGACTGTTGTCCACTTTAGGGTGAGGAAATGGATGTGTGCATACTAGTGCATTTTAGTAAAGGGTACACATGGTCTCATGTTTACAGATGGATTGCAACACAATGTAAATACTGTTTCGGCAAGGGAATCTTTTGAAAGCTCTTAGCTCTTAGCTCTCAGTGCAATAACAGTTACATGCTAATGTAATTCAAAGATGTCCTTAGTAGATGACTGTATATTTGTGTGTAAAAAAAGAAGATGACTCACGATGTGGTAGGCTGTCACGGGTAAGGGGCCCTCGACGAGCCGTCGAAAAAAAACGTTTTGCTTTTCTTTTCTTTTTCTTTTCCTTTTTTCTTTATACTTTCAAGGCGTTGACGTAAATTGAAATGAACTTGTGTACATGGCATCCGAACAGGACAGCATGGGGAAACTGGAAGAGGTCAGTGCACACAGTAGCTTCTCCCGTTCTTACAGACAGAGAGAAACAGAGGTGGCTGAAATGATAAGGGACCTATCCGAGATCATGTGCATGCGTGTGCTCACCCATTGTTCATTTTGTGCAAACATTTTGACAAAAATACCTTTATTGACTAAATTGGAACGACAACGTAAATGAAAAAACATTGAAGACGAAAATTTATATGAAATCCCTGTTCATTATGCCCTGCCTGACGAATGAAGAAGAGACGAAAATTTGACTCAAATGAAAACTGACTACCACTGACTAAATCTTCACTAAAACGAAAGAAAATTTTATTAATAAACTTTAACGCAACAACAATCTTCAGTCAGCAACGACGTCGACTAAAACTAGATAAAAAATGCTAGTCAATATGAACACTTTGCTCACCTGTATGTAAGTGCAAGCAATAACACACATAACGGTGTGCATCAGGGATGCTTGTGTCTCATGAAACTTATGTAATAGTGTGTGAGTGTGTGTGTGTGTGTGTGTGTGTGTGTGTGGGAGTATTTGTGGGGGGTTGGGGGCTGTTGAGCGTGATTAACAGAGCTCAAAGCTGAGCTGTATTTAGCAGGGCTCAGGTAGAAATGGCGGTGTTAATACTGGTGCTGACCTCCCTCTCTCTCAGATGGGGAGGGGGTGGGGGGGGGGGGTGCGTGTGCTTGTTTGCTTGTGGTGGAGTGGCACAGCAGCTGGGTCTCTCAGCCAGGTCATTTTCAAACCTCTCTGCTCAGTCCTGCTTAGTGTTCAACTTGCCGCAGCTAAACGTGAACCCTTTAGACAGTGGACCCCTTAGACAGTGGACCCCTTAGACAGTGGACCCCTTAGACAGTGGACCCCTTAGACAGTGGACCCCTTAGACAGTGGACCCCTTAGACAGTGGACCCCTTAGACAGTGGACCCTTTAGACAGTGGACCCCTTAGACAGTGGACCCCTTAGACAGTGGACCCCTTAGACAGTGGACCCCTTAGACAGTGGACCCTTTAGACAGTGGACTCCTTAGACAGAAAGTCGTCATGTGTCCTTTCCTCTCAGTCAGGCTAGTCAGTGCCCACGTGTGTAGGATATCACCATCACCGGGGGCAGCGTTAGGCACACCTGACTAAGATCCACTGGCAGACCCTGAGCATTAGAACTAACAGCCCCATGGCGTTAAGTCTGCGTGATCTGCATGTGTTGTAAACAGCCCAGGCGATTAGGACACTTCAGAGGGAAATGTTGTGATCCGCAAACACCCTTAGCCTTGAATAATCCTCATGGCTGACCATGGCCACATGGATTACTAAGTGTGCGTGTGCGTGTGTGTGTGTGTGTGTGTGTGTGTGTGTGTGTGTGTGTGTGTGTGTGTGAGAGAGAGAGAGAGGGTGAGTGGGTTTGTGTGTGCCTGTGTGGTTGATTTATGTAAATGTGGCCTATTATTTGTAAAGCTGAACCACAGAGGGTTTTCTTTCAAAGTTTGGTTAACATAACTGTTGACCAGGGTAAGAAGTCACATTGGACCCAGACATACACAGATAGAAAGAAAACGAGAGAGACAAAGATGGAGAGAGAGAGAGAGAGACAGAAACAAACAGAGAGGTACAAGGAGAAATTCAGATAAGCAGTGGGAGCGGTAGAACAGAGATAGAGGCCGTTGGCACCTCCAGTTAATCTGTTGCCCCCTTCGCCACAGGTGCGACTCCCTCCGGGCTGCAAGCTGATTCACACCGCGGCCAATCAGATCCCCATGTTCACCTGTGCCAATTACGGCCGCGCTCCCACAGCTGGAGCGGCTTGGGAGGCCCAGCTGCAGCCCGGCATCACGAGCCCGCCCGCGTGAGTGAGTCGCCCTCTCAGCCCTCGTTAGTGAGTCTCCCCTCAGCCCTCGTTAGTGGCGGCTTCCCCTCAGCGTGGCCCTGGAGAGACAGAGACAAACACAAGATAACAGGTCAGCGAAAAGGTCCTTGACGAGGAGAGGGAATGAAAGTGAGAGTGAACCGGAGAGGGGTCGTAAGGGACTCTCGTCCCAACACGGAGTCGGTTCGTTCAGCCGTTGAACTGACGCAACCCGACAGGGTTCACGGTTTCCGTGCCGTGTTGACAGGTTTCCGAAAAGATGTCCGGAGCGTAAAGCCACGACCTAACGCGACCATCTGTGGCGGCTCGGCTCTCCTGAATCACGTTCCCTGTGTGATCGGACTTCCGATCGGAGCTCAGAAGCAGCCAAACATGGCGCTGCCCTCCCACGTGCCTTCCGCCTCTTCCTCCCACTCCCCACCCCCCTCCCCTTCTTCCTCCACCAGTTCAATTCAGGACTTCAAAAGAGAGCGCGAGAGAGCGCGAGAGAGAGAGAGAGGGAGTACGGAGATAGCTCTGAGTAGGGTCGGAAGAAAAAAAAAACACACACACACTAAAAAACAAAAAAAACTAAAACAAAAGAAGATGTGTGGCGGACGAATGAATGGAGAGCCGAGCGCCCACGCTGCCGAGCGGAGGAGTGGAGAGGAAGAGCGGACGTCACGGCAACAGAGAGTGCGTGGGAACAGGAGGCCGAGTGGGAGGGAGGTGGGAAGCATTCCAGCACACATCTCTGCCTATCTGTGCCTCTCCCTCTGCTGCCCGGCTCATTCAGCACAGCTCTCTGTGGTCTGCCGTGTCCTTCCAGTCCATCCTCCCTCTCCCTCCCTCCCTCTCTCTCTCTCTCTCTCCCTCTCCCTCCCTCCCTCTCTCTCTCTCTCTCTCTCTCTCTCTCTCTCTCTCTCTCTCTCTCTCTCTCTCTCTCTCTCTCTCTCTCTCTCTCTCTCTCTCTCTCTCTCTCTCTCTCTCTCTCTCTCTCTCTCTCTCTCTCTCTCTCTCTCTCTCTCTCTCTCTCTCTCTTTTGTAACTCTCCTTGAAAGCCTTTGTGCCACTGGTTAAACCGATCCGTCTCTGCCGGGCTCCACACACCCTCAGCGTGCCATCACCATTATCAAACCATAAGCCTTTTACGGTTGACGCTCACAGGATGTTTTATGGGTTCCGTTGCTGTATCGTGCTTTATCCTATGTGCGTGTGTGTATGTTTGTGTGTGTGTGTTTGTTGTGTGTGTTAAAGTGTTTGTGTTGGCTTGTGTGCGTATTGTATGTGTGTGTGTGTGTATTGTACGTGTGTGTGTGTGTGTGTGTTTGTGTGTGTGTGTGTGTGTGTGTGTGTGTGTGTGTGATTGTGGGCGTGTGTGGGCATGTGCGATTCCCCAGAGGCTGTGGCATGATCAATTTCCTTTCACATGACCGCACCTCTCGTCGCCATGCGCCTCTCTTCCGGCCTGCCGGCCTCTAAGGAGAGGCATCGGGACTCAGAACGCTGACTCAACTGACCCGGGAAGACGAGGATGTACATAAAATAGGAGCGGGAAGGAAGGGATAGAAGGAAGGCAGGAAGGAGGAATTTGGGATTGAATTTCCAGGCTGTCACACCATGTGTCTGGGCTCTCAATGAACGGGAGCGACTTGATGAAAAACGCTAATGAATGAATGTTCAACCTAGAAGGGAGACAAATGCTACTTCATCTCTGCGTGAAAGGAGACAAAATCCCGTGCGAGGAACGAGAGCTCACACATGTCATGTGACCGTGTCATGAACAATTTGTTTTGTTCTTTGCTCCAAAAGGTGTTGTTGCTCCACATGGGCTGTTCTCCACGTGATGCATGAGGGTCTGTCTGCTCCTTCTGGACTGTCACTACTGTCAGATGGCCGGACAGACCCTCCGTCTCTCTCTCCCTCCATCTCCATTTGTCTCTCTCTCTCTCCTTCTCTGTCTCTCGCTCTCTCTGGGTAGCCCTCTCTTTTTCCCTTATTCCCTCTCTCTCAGTCTGTCAGTCTTTTTACTGTCTGTGCTCGTCTCTTTCTCTCTTCCTCCTCCGAGTCTGTCAGTGTTTCTCGATCTCTCCTCTCGTCCGCCTCTCTCTCTCTCACAGTCTCTCTCTCTCTCTGTCTCTCTTTCTCTCTCTCTCTCTCTCTCTCTCTCTCTCTCTCTCTTTCTCTCTCTCTCTCTCTCTCTCTCTCTTTCTCTCTCCTTCTCTCTCTCTCTCTCTCTCTCTCTCTCTCTCTCTCTCTCCTTCTCTCCCTTTTCTCTTCTCTCTCTCTCTCTCTCTCTCTCTCTCTCTCTCTCTCTTTCTCTCTATTTTACTCTCTGTATCCTTCCTCACTCTCTACCTCAAATCTAATCTCAGTGAGGCACTTCATCTAAGTCTAGGGACATACCGATCCTGCACCATTGCTCTCATACAACATGGCCTAGAGCTTGTGACTGATGGGCTGATGGGACATGAATACATGATTGGCTTACCCAACTCAAGTGTATCAGTGTGTGTGTATGTATGTGTGTGTGTGTGTGTGTGTGTGTGGGTGGGGGGGGTGGGGGGGCTTTGGTGGGCATGTGTGTTTGTGCATTTGTGGCTGTGTGTGTGTGTGGCTGTGCAATGGTGTACGGCAGGTGTGACGGGTTGCACCTTTGACCCCACTGAGAGATTGAGGTGCCTCGTGGGCAGTGCAGTTCCCCAAAGACTCCCCTGACAGGTAAGGGTGAGGGCAGGTCATGGACTGAGGGAGGTGAACTGCAGACCGCCTTCACCTCACGGGCTCCCTCTCCTCCTCCAGTGCCACGCTCCGCGCCAGAAGGTCCATTTGTAACAGTTAAGCTGCCATGGCGCAGAGCGTGGCGCCACTACAGCGACGCCGCACGGCTCCCCTAGCGACGGTGACTTTGCTTCGGTTTGCCCCCCCCCCCCCCCCATCTGCTCGTCCTCTCCCAGACGGAGCGCTTGTCCCGGCACCACCCTTCCACCTCGCCGGGGCCCCACCAATCAAAGAGACAATCGCCCGCCCGCCTGCCCGCCCGCCTGCCCGCCCGCCTGCCGCCGCCACGGAGCTTTGATGTCTGGCCCGTCAGAAATACAAGTGGCGCAGTAGAAACGTTGGGGCCTACTTAGTATGTAGAGGCCGGGGTCGGGAGGAGCCGTGCTTTACGGCTCTCCCGATGGTCAGGTATGAATCTTCTGCTGTGGGGGACCGGGGGGGCCAGGGGGGGCCAGGGGGGATGAAGGGCCTGTCAGACGGCGAGGGGAGCTCAGGACAAGAGCCTGCGCGGTGAGCCGGTGTCGTGGGAGATTAACACGCCGTGCTCATAGATACGAGGGGCGGCGGGGGGGGGGGGGGGGGGGCGTTATTTGATTGTCCTTGTCATGAAAAAGGAATATGTTAGGGGGGCGGGAAAAAATTCCGCCGTATCTGCAGTCACACGCTGGCCAAGGCAAATAGGAGAAATAGTCTCCGACTTTGTAGCGTGTTCCTTTGACTGCGGGAGAAGAGGCAGACCAAAATGGTGGCAGCCTGGACACACTCATCTGCATGCATGAGATAAATGGTGACAGTGATACATGAAGGAAATGTAATGAAATGAGGATTATCAAAAAGAGATGTGCGTGATAAGCCGCGCCGCAGACCCCGGCTCGATCTGTTTTAATGGCACCGTTTCATGTAATAGGTCACGGCGCAGGTCTTAGCTCACTGCACAAGGTACGCGGCGTTGGGAAAACACCACACAGTAACTCACGTTCTCATTTACGCCGCGAACGGACCTGTATCAGTGCATCACACTTGGTAAATAGCCTATCGCCGGGCTTCATGCTAAATTACCTCAGTTAATATCCCGGGTTGGCTGCACGGGTAGGACGGAGTCGGCCGCCTCATTTGCATGTTGAGTGAAGTCATCATTTACTTCTCCCCGTGACGTCAAGCACAATTAACAACCCCCCCCCCCCCCCCCAGATTGTGCGAGCTCAATTACACCCCCTCCCCCCCACACACCCTAACAGTGTGGCCCACCCTGTAGCATGCTAACCGACCGCTAACTAGCTAACGCTAGCTTTGGGACACTCGGTCGGCTTTGGACGCCCCGGTGAACTTTGGGCCTGCCGCGACGAGGCGCTCATCAGCGCTGTGCACGTGACGATCAGACAAGTCTGACCCTTTGCCTCGGGAAGGGGTCAATACGACGGAGGGGCCGCGGAGCGACGAAGAGCGTTACGAGCCGTCCCAGCGTCACCACGCTGGGCTCAAAGGGCACAACAACAGATTTCTGCTGGGAAGCGATTCGGATCCATTAATATTTGACAGGAAAAACAAACACTGATGACAGGTATTTTGATTGTTGCTTTGCCAAGTGAATAAGTAGTCTACTTCTGCACTCCTCAACATGCCTTTTTGCTGCTTATTAAAGTGTTGTTCTCAGGTTTTTCACACCGCCACTCACTAACAGCTCCTGTTGAATTATTGAGTGGCGCTATCAGCTTAGGCTCATCTTTTAGAAATGATGTCCGCCCGTGATTCAGATGGCAGCCCAGCTGTGTATTGACCGTTGTTTGGCTGGCTGGCTTTTTGTTGCCTTTGGCTTTGTGGTGCGAAAGGTTTTCGGTGCAGTTCCTCAGCAGCTGTTGAATTATTGAGTAAAAGCTATCATAACTCTGGCACACTAAGTATTTATAGTTCTACTGCTGGTGTTGGGGCGATAATGGACCCGCCCATTACGCTTTCTGGGGAGCAGAGTAACACCTCCATCATCAACAACAACATAGAGCGCACACACACACACACACACTGACCTACACATGCATTTGAAAACACAGACACAAACACACCCACATCCGCGCACAGACACAGACAAACCCATATGCACCCGTGAACACACACACATGCATACACATACACCACACACACACACACACACACACGCACACACGCAGACACAAACACACACACACACACACACACACACACACACACACAATCACACGGTGTGGAAGACCCTCGAGGGATAAGGTCGTTTTTTGACGATTGGTCTGAGCATGTCAGAAAATGTGCTTACACCATTGCAACACACGTGGTCCCACCAGTATTCCAGAACACGGCTATACTCCAGAGTCTCTGGTGACATCCCATTAAATCACACACAATCACACTAATATAGGCCTGCAGGCACAGCGGGAGAGATGAAAGAGAGTGAGCCTTACAAAATCAACCCCATTGTGTGCCTGAGTGTGTGTGTGTGTGTGTGTGTGTGTGTGTGTGTGTGTGTGTGTGTGTGTGTGTGTGTGTGTGTGTGTTTGTGTCTATATCTGTGTCCAAGTGGGTATGTTATGTGGGGTGTGTGTTTGTGAGTGTTTAATTGAACAGTTTCTGTGTGTTGAACACGAGTCCCTCTGTCTATCCAAGGTGTAAACAGCTGAGAAGGTCCTGTGACTCTGATCCTCTCTGGAGAGCCTTGTCAGGAACAAAGCATGCTGGGATACATTTCTGACCTTTCCCACCATGGCAGCAACTAAAAACACACAGCAGCCACTCACGGAACAACAAACTCAGGCCGACGCACAAATACACAAAGTCATCATTTCAGGGCAGCTCAAGTTCCAACAAATCTCTCACGCACCTGTCGGTATTTCAGTGACAGTTTTGTTCTCAAACACCCGTGAGTCTTGCGGTTTTACATTTTTGTTTCGCAACTTTGAAAAAGAGTTTTGGTTAAAATAACACATAATTATTTCCTTCTTCCTCGAAAGGGGATTTTCCCCCGAATTGGAAAGACAGTGCACCTTTGATGGTGGTGCATTGGTCTGCCTTGATGCCAGGTGTCCCAGGGCGTGGCTTCAACCTGTTCCCTCCAACCCACTAAATCAATAGATACACACAGAGAGAGAGAGGCCAACCGGGGGCACCTGTGCTCTCTGCTTCTCCCCAGCCTCTGTTCCCTGTGTCATCTCTGCCTGTCCTTCAGCCTGTCAGCAGCAGCTAACATGTGATGTGCAGCTCCCATTGTGTCTGGATGAAGAGGCGCGGTTTGTCATCCCCTTCATATTCTTCTATAAAGAGAGACGGAGACTTCTTTGATGTTAATCTCAGGATCGGGTTCCATTTTGGCAAACGCCCCTGAAGGCTTCATTTGAAAACAATTGTGTGTGTGTGTGTGTGTGTGTGTGTGTGTGTGTGTGTGTGTGATTGCGCTTATGTGTGCCCTGCAAACAAGCCACAGTAGGTACACAGTTTTAGGAGCAAAAACAGTTCTGTGAGGACACAATGACAAAGAGTTGACAAGTGAAAATTAAGGACCAGTACGTGGCTGTGAACTTCCTGTTACGAGCCGTTGTTGCCTTGGCGACCGTTGCTCCCCTAAACGTCGGCGCTCATAGATTTCTGTGTTTGTGAAAAAAACAAAAACAAACTCGGCTTGATTCAGAAAGGAGAGCGCGCGTGGACCGCGGAGCTGCAGCCATCTTAAGAACGCAGCGACAAAGTCGTGCCCGCTGAAGGACTGGGGAGGGGAGACAGCGTGACCACTCATTACGACGTGACAGGGTGGAACTGGGAAGCTCATCTTTCACCCCCCCCCCCCCCCCCCCCCCCCCCCCCCCCCCCCCCCCCCCCCCCCCCCCCCCCCCGCCATTGCCTAGCTGTCACAAATGATCCGGCCCATCCCCCCACGCCCCTAGGCGGCAGCGCGGCCCACAGACCATCGCGGTGCCCCCTCAGCCCAGACGCTAATTTTCTCGAAGACACCCCAACATGCAAATGGCTTTCTCGTCATTCTTTACCATCTCCCCTTTACATTTGTAATTCCATCTCATGGAACCACACGGGTGGCCATGCGTTGGGAAGGACGTCTCATCTTTCCGGCCCGCCGTTTAACACCCGCGAGCGTGCACGCACCGCGAGGGGACGGATTGAATTTCCGGTGGCCGTGCAATTCTTTGAATCTAATGTCAGCGACATCCAATTCTTTCTTTCTTCTACTTTCTTTTCTGCTACATCCATTTTTAGTTTTCTTAGACTGAACGTCCTTCCATAGCGCACACAGAGCAGAACTCCACACGTGGCCACGCACTACGCTCAGAGATGTTCCTTGCGTAGGCTAGCCATTGCGAGGGAGATGGACGAAAGCGTGTAAACACATGCAAATGGGAAACCTCTGCATCGTCGGTCTAACTGAACGGCATCTGACATTTCCTTGTAGCCCTTCAAGTAGCGCAGCCCCCTAATCTCAAAGCCACTGCCTGAGGCACAGCTTCCTCTCATGAATCAATAATGTGGGGGGTGGGGTGGGGGGGGTTCCTTGTTCAATTTGCTTATTATTTCTTCGAGCGAAAAACAATCGTTGCATCTTACATGTACAGTTCCAATAGTAACATGTACATTCGGCCCTCACAATCTGTCATGGTAAACTCATTTATAGCGGGGAATGGGTTATTGATTGAATCATTAAAATCTCTCACCCAGATCACTGAACACAGAACGGAGTGACTGGAAGTCAACATTATGAAAGTATCCCCATTTATTGTCTTCTGCAAGAAAACATAACAGATACATTTAAATGTGTCAAAGGTGCGAAGGATTGATGTTTAACTCTGAATTACTTTTTGTCCTAATAGCTTGTGGCGCGTCACGCGTTCAGCATGGGCAGGCTAGCAGACCAGGAAGTCAGCTGCGTCGCTAACGGAAACATTCACAAGAATCAAAGATGGAAAAGTCCCGTGTACAAGGAACAGCAACTCTCCCACGTCGACTCCTACACACGCTGGCTCCCACTACAAACAAGGCCCTGGAAATCCACGAGGAGCTTTGGTTCTCAGTGCCAGGGTCCGTGGGTGGATGTGTGGGTGTAGTTCTACTGTTTGGCAGCTACAACAAAACCCCCCACGCCCCAATACTCCATCTCACGGGGCATGCAGCTGGGAAGCTGGAGGAGATGAGTGGGTGCAGTCAGCGCTGATGAACAGACAGGGGGAAGGCTGCTGGTGCCGATTTGCCCCCCCCCCCCACCCCCCCAGCTCAGAATAACAGATAGAGAGCGGGGCTGGAGGTCTACTCCAAACACTAACGACCAGCAACCCCCCCCCCCCCCACCCCCCAGCTCAGAATAACAGATAGACAGCGGGGCTGGAGGTCTACTCCAAACACTAACGACCAGCAACCCCCCCACCACCCCAGCTCAGAATAACAGATAGACAGCGGGGCTGGAGGTCTACTCCAAACACTAACGACCAGCAACCCCCCCCCCTGGCCCTGTCATTCCTCTCTGCCTATTCCGGGGAATTCTAACAGGAAGGGGTCAGGACCTGTTTCCTGGTTGAATCAGGAGCGCGGTGGGGCTGAGACAGGTGTCTCCTCCGTGGTGCTGACTCCCGCCTCGAGGTGGGAAGGGGAGGGGGAGGGTGGGGGGGGGGCATATCGGCACCAGCAGCCTTCCCCCTGTCTGTCAATCAGCGCTGCCTGCACCCACTCATCTCCTCCAACTTCCCTCTGCCTCTGTGTGTGGTGTGTGTGTGTGTGTTAATACATACAGCTGGACAACCCCACTATGTCTTAGGTGTCCAAGCCCAAATTCCCATGGAATTAGGTTCTTCTCAGTGTAACTGTATTGTGAGGCCCAAAACCCTGTAGAAATGTTTTTGAAAATTGAGATTTTCAAGTGTGAACAGTTAATTAAAAATAATTGTGAATTCAAAACAAGGTATGATGCGTTTGGTGAAGAATCGCAGCTGGACAGACAGACAAACAGATGCAGTGGGCAGAGCGGGCTTTGGAAAGAGACAGTCATTATGACGAATCCATTTCCTACGGCGCCGTAAAATGCATTCCAATATGGCCCCTCGCGTCGCTGGAAAGAAGGATTTGACTCTGCCAACTGTGGCTTCCTGTTTAAACGAGGTAAGACAGGACAAGGCTGGGCCACGGCCTCCCTGCTTCCACGGCAGGTAGAGGAGCTGCAGTCCACCTCCCCCGGTCCAGTTAGCCGAGTCAGGTAGAGGAGCTGCAGTCCACCTCCCCCGGTCCAGTTAGCCGAGTCAGGTAGAGGAGCTGCAGTCCACCTCCCCCGGTCCAGTTAGCCGAGTCAAGCAGGGCAGACGGCGCCGCAGCAGACCAGGAGGACAGAGAGATCACTGCAAACTGTTCAATATTTCAGAGCAGCGGGGCTCTGAGAGCCAGAAGGGGAAGGGAGGAGGAGGAGGGAGGAGGAGGAGGGAGGAGGAGGAGGATGCGGGAGGGAGGGAGGAGGAGAGGCCGAGTATGTAGTGCTCCCCCCCCCCTGCCCCCCCCGCTCTCCTTTCACTCCAGACCTCATCACATATTCATGAAGCTGAGCGTGTGTGTTGGTGTGTGTGTGTGTGTGTTGTTTGTTGTTTTGTTTGTGACGGCCATGCCTGTGCAGCCAGGGATAATAAACGTAACGTATCCGAGTGACTTTAATTACACACCGCCTTGCCAAATAGAGGGGGGGCTCATTTCAATAATACTAATCATTCACCAAAGTGAAGACACTCATTCCTCAGGTGATTTGGCTGAAGGCTCGCTGCAGGGGAGCGAGTGACTGGGAGCATATGCCGCCGTCTGACTGAGCGTGGGTCTGTGGCAGGCTATTACGACTGATTCATTCATTAGGGGATGCTTCAGAGCCTGCCTGCCCCTCCAGTGTGTGTGTGTGTGTGTGTGTGTGTGTGTGTGACTGTGTGTGTGATTGTGTGTGTGTCGGCCATGTGTGTGCGTTTCAGTGTGTGTGTGTGTGTGTGTGTGTGACCTGCCATCCTCCGTTAGATTTTCATTACAGATCCAAACACCCGATTCGTTATTAGCGGAGCAGTGTTTGGCTCGCCTCACACGGCCCCCGGTCTGCTAACACACACACACACACACACACACACACACACACACACACACACACACACACACACACACACACACACACACCCCCACCCCCACACACCCCCACCCCCACAGTGACTGTGGGTGTGTGGCGAGTTCGCCGAATCATCTGAGGACGCTTACTGTGGCGCTCGTTGACTCACAACCATTTAATATGAGGGCCGTATATCGGGGGGAACAACGAAGGCAAATAAATCCAATATCTCTGCTCTTTCATCTGACAAGAGGAGGCCTGAACGCAGCGTTAAATCAGTGAGAGAGGCTTATCTCATTAGAGGTCGTAGCCATCCCACGGTCAGCCACACACAGCATACGCCCTTTCAGATATGTGGAACGTGAGGACGTTTCAACCCGTTTACCACTGACTGGAAAAGGAAAAACGTTTTTTTTCTGTTGGGGTATACATAGAGTGATGAAACGTTTCACTGAACGGGATTCCTCATGGCCAGATGAAACGGGATCTTTCCAGGATGGAATGTCGACGGTACGCCACTCCTTTCCTTTCCTCCCTCGTTCCTCCGTCTCTTTTTCTCCTGGAATCGTTCCGTCAGTACAGTAAGCCGATTCACTGCTGCTCGGTGTGGGAGTCCGGATGTGTGGGGGAGTGTGTGTGTGTGTGTGTGCGTGTGTGTGTTCGTACAAGAGGTGCAGAGGAGGACGTCATAGGTGTGTATGTGGGTGGTGTTTCCTTTTATTGGTCTGGTTTAAAGATGTTCAAATCCTCTCCTCTCCTCTCCTCTCCTGTCCTCTCCTGTCTTACCCTCGGTTCTCTCGTCTCCTCTCCTCTGTCTCTCCCCTCTCCCCCCCCCCCCCTCTCCTCCTTCAATCCCTGCCTGAGATAACTGTGGAATATTGCGTTGGTTCAAAATTGTCCCCTGCCCCTTTTCTCCAGCGTAACCTCATGTGAACCCAGTCACACAGCCATTCCCAGCCACACACATTTCATGTTTCTTTGTACAGACCAACCATCATTATGGAGCGACAGATAGAGCTCTCCTTCCATACGTTTCACGTAGTCGTCACGTAGGGTACGCTTAACTAGCACTTCGTCATCGCAACACAAAAACCCAACAGATAATGTCCCAAACTAGCCTACGTTTCTCTTGTCCCTAGATAACGCACCCTATCCATTCATCCCTCCTAAGTTTTCCTGTAGTGACATATCATGAATGTGTGTGGAGAGAAGAGGAGATTGGAGGGGAGAGAGGAGAGGAGAGGAGAGGGTCCCTGAGGTAGACTGCTTTTAATCAAGGGTGCGGAAAAGATGAATGTTCTCTCATCACACTGACACGCTGTGTTTAGAGGAGAAACGAGAGGGAGGCATTCAACCAGCTAAAACAAAAGCTTGTCTGCTCATTGAAAAAATGACACTGGATTGACGACTATGGGTTGGCTGGCGGTGGCACTCTCCCTGTGGCTACAGTCTAAGACTAAGCCCACTCAGACATCTGCTATGCAGTCAGACTTGTCCCTGAATCTGTACAAAAACCATGCCGCAAAAACGAATCGACTCTTTTCTAAGTACAATCTATCCATTCGTTGAACCACAAGGCACTCTGCCATCCCCCCCCCCCCCCCCCCCCCCCCCCCCCAAGAAGAAAGAGAGGAGCAGACGTGTCCTAAGCACCGGCCACATCTGTGCGCCGCTGACCTTTGAACCCTGAGCTCGGCGAGCCCGCGACCCTACAACCCCCGGCACCCGCCGCTGCCGCCTGCCCCTCACGCCGCGGGTCCCGCTTCCGTTTTAGCACCGGGCCATGCTCCGCGGCCGCCACACGCCCTGCTCCCACAGACGCCCCACTGTCTCCCTTTGTCCCTGAAAAGGGCCCACTGTCCTCTGCCGCGGCCTGAGGCGCCCGGAGCCAAGCACCAGGAGCCACGGGCTGACAGCGACGAGGCCCGCCCCGGCCCAGGCTGCTGGCTTCCCTGAACTCCCATTCATCGTGTGGGGCTCCAGCCACTCTCTGGCCGGCCTGCTGTCTCCACGGGGGTCACCCGGTGCATCTGAACAGCATAAATCATGCCGCTGGGTGACATCCCCCCACCCCCCAAAAAACAACAGAGCTTCCTGTTTCAGTGTTTTTGTTCTTTTTGGTCCCCTGGTACGCTTGATGTTTGACAGCTGGCATAGGGCGGAGGAGATGTTGGTAGGAGCAAAGGATTCAAGAAGCTCCATAATCTCTCTCCCTCCCTCCCTCTCTCCCTCTCTCTCGCTCTCTCTCTCTCTCTCTGCAGAGGGAGCTTGGACTTAACCTCCTGCTTTGGATGGTCGGCTGTTGTGCTATCGCTCCTAATAAATCTGTGCCCGGATCTCATTATGGCGCACGCTCCAGCAGCTTAACCGTTGGTCTCCAAATCCCTTCCAAATGCGTTGGCACCTACTTATCTCCTAATGTGTCCGTGTCCTCGACCTCACCTCTTCCCTTCTCTGATCCGACAGGATCTTCCCTTTCTCCACTTTGCTTCCTTTCACCTCTCCTGTGTGGGAGTGCAGCTCAAGGTGAGAGCCACTGCCGGAGATTAATCTGTCGACGCAAAAGTACCAGAGGCAGACGGTGAGTTGAGGGAACACGGCGTTGAGAGGCTGCGAGTCAGACGTCTGATTATGAACGAACGAAACACAAACCGGACACAACGGACCTCTCCCTTGCACTGAGCTCCTGAGTAACAGAAAGCTCCGGTCGCTCCAGCCCTCGCGTCGCTCGTCCTCTCGCCCTCTTTTTTGCCCCGGCCGCTCGACGGTTTTCCGAGAAACGGCGGCGTCCAACGTAAAGCCAGCTTGACCCGCCATGCGCTGTGTCTGCGGGCGCATGCGCTGTGTCTGCGGCCGCATGCGCTGTGTCTGCGGGCACATGCGCTGCGCTGCGTGGATTGCCGCTGCATTGCCATCGTGATCCATATGGCTCACCTGACAAACGCACATCCCCCGCATCTCACTCTGTCCCTTTAAACGCACCACACGTTAGGTCCTCACAGAGTCACTTCAATGCCAGCTACTTAGAACTAAAGAAGGTCCATGGGAACGCAGAGATATCAGCAAATCACTGACTATTTACTGCAACAATTCAAGTGGGTCTTTGAGTTACGCCAAAGCAGTATCTTTGTGTTTTGGCTCTCCATCGCGCCAGCTCAGCTCAGCTGTCCCCCTGGTGTGTTGGAGACAGGAAGTGGTCCCCCATGCATCCTCATTATCATGTCACCACGTGACTCAGAAAGCATAATTATGATGGATGACTGACGTGGCCACTGTTGGGCCCGCATATTATATGCGTACATGTCATATCGAAAAGATCAAGGCAGGCCGAAGGTTGAACGTCTAGTTTCTGGTGTTTTGTCGTGTTGTGTCAGCTAATGCGTGCGCGCGCGTGTGCGTGTGTGTGAGTAAGAGAGAGAGAGAGAGAGAGAGAGAGAGAGAGAGAGAGAGAGAGAGAGAGAGAGAGAGAGAGAGAGAGAGAGAGAGAGAGAATGCGGCACTGCATAAGTCCTGTGCTGGGAAGGAAATGATCATAATAACGTTATCTGTGCTCTTCAGTTTAGACGCACACATTATCTGAGTCTCTCCTCTGGTCTCACAAACAGGAAATACAGTATATTGCTGGCTCTGCCTGAATAAATATGTACCCCACCTCCTCTTGTACACATATTAAATAAATATCCGTCCCACTGACCCGTGAAATGAGAAAACCTCTGTCGTTTACATTTACAGAGTCACCGTTACAAGCCATAGTATGCGGCTGAAGGGTCCGGGCAAAAGAGAGAGAGAGAGAGAGAGAGAGAGAGAGAGAGAGAGAGAGAGAGAGAAACCTAACGAGACAAAGGCTACGCAGGCAAAACTAACAAAGACAAACAGAAAAGCCCAGCAGCCCCAGCAGGGCTGGCTCTAATGTAGCTCCAGTAGCAGCGCTCACACGCTGGAGGCTTTGGATGGAAAGGGGAACACCGACATACTGCCTCCTACATTTTGCGACACCTTTCCCCACGAGGGCCCGGAGCTCATCCCTGCGTGTCCAGAGGGACCATTGTTTATCTTCAAACCTTCCCCGGCGTGAATGCCTGCGCCGACTTACACGGGCACCGTGTCAGTAAGGCACAGCTCCCTGGATTCAGCCGTATGCCCACCTTTCAAAACACCAACCCCCCCCCCCCCCCAACCTCCCCACTTACCCAGTAAGCCAATTTTCGGTTCCATTCTCAATAGATTATGTCTACTCCAAAGCGCTGGTTCAGTCAAATAATCCAAGCTGTGATTACTGTCACGGCTCCTTCCCGTGGGCGTGGGCCGTCAGATAACGGGGCCGAGCCCCCCCACTGACACGCGCTGTCTCTCTCCCGGGCCATCCCATTCCCACCCGTCCACCATCAATCAATCAGCGGGAAAATTAACCAGAAGAGAAATTTCAATTTGGCTTTTACCATATTGATTAAGGAATCGAGTCAATTACAGCTGACAGCGTAAGATTGAACGGAGCAATCTATATTTGTTCAAGAGTCCGCCTCCCCTGTCCCTCGATTTAAACAGGCGCTCCGATGGAACTCTTACCCCGTCTGACAAACGAGGGGATATGACGGAGGCTGGTCGTCGGCCCTGTAAGGGAAATAAGTCATGCCGCAAGGACACTTTTTCCACACACAGAAGGCAAACAAAAACACACACACACACACGCACATGCGCACACACACACACACACACACACACACACACACACACACACACACACACACACTTACAGAGCCAAATCATACACACCCCCCAGACTTTAGTAAAGTACTTATTGGTCTTTCATTTGGGAGGTCCATGACACACTAGCGTCTGATCTCCAACATGCTCAGACTGGCAGCCAGGGTGTAGGTGCCTATTGTGTGCTCATTGTCTTTCTCCAGACACAGCCTGCTTGTGACCGTCTACAGGGGCTAATGCTAACCCTGGGAACAAAAGATAATCTGCCCCAGTAATCTCCTGACATGACACTTTGGGAAAAACACCACAAATACCAACTAAGGCCAATAAGTAACAACAACAGGATCACGGCCACCGTGAGATCCCCAAACACCACAACAACAACAGCCGTCGGCAGGAAACTGCAGCCACCCCCAGGCCGCCGCCCTAATCTGTTTTGCCCCTGGATAACAAGATGGGGGTGGCATGGGTGGGAGTGTGACTGTGACGCTAGCCTAATGCCAACAGCAGACTGCTCTTCATTTGAGGGGGGGGGGGGGGATCAGTCAGATCCGTAGCATCCCAGCACCCTTAGCTGATCTCATCTGAGGGGCTGCTCTAAGCTGCTTTAGCGTAAATTATGAAACCAATAGTGGCCAGAGGTGAACGGAATGGTCGCAGGGCACTGAGCGAGTGACTCAGCAGTGGAGGAGCAGGACCCCAATCTTTTGGCAACACGTTTGCACGTGGACTTGTGAGAAGAGGAGAGACCATGATTGATTGAGCGTGTGTGTGTGTGTGCAGTTAGGAGAGCGCTGTTGGCTTCCAAGAGACACGAGGCCCACGCTGTCATCCCAGACCACGGCTAGCCGGTGGGTGCGGAGGCCACAGGCACCAGCCCCTGACCGCCCGCCAGCGCCTCGCTCTCCAAACGCAGCCCTCTAGAGGGCCCTCCTGGCTGGAGTGGCCCAGGGCGAACGGGGGGGCAAGGAGTCCGTGCTGCGGATCACCATTCCACGACGCGTCGCCACGCCTTCATAGTCCACCCTGATTGTGGGCTAACTAAATAGGCCTATAAATACTTAATGATCCCGTTCGCGGGGGCTCCGTACGAGGGGGGCCCGTCGGAGCCCTTGTAAATCAGGGGGGCGATGGCCATTTAATGAACTCATAAATGAACTCGCCCGCGCAGCGCAAATTGACGGGCGATGACTATGTGTGTGGTTGTCTGAGAGCGGAGCGGGGGGGGGGGGGGGGGGGGGGTGGTCACAGCAGCAGATGGTCCAGGAGGACGGGCTGATGGCGCACGCTTTAATGGGCCTGCTGCACACACCTTTAATGGGCCTCCTCATTTGCATCTCTCAGTGGCTGGCTGTTCATGGACGCCGCACAGAGACCCCTTTCTTAAGTCACCCCAAAAGCCCCACATAACGCTGCCATTGGCCCGTCTCCCTGGATCTCTGAGGGGCAGCAACAACTGGCTGAAGTGTGCGCTCCGCCACGGGCTGCCTGTCACTTCAAAGACACACTCCCGCAGCATAATTTACCCATTCCAAGGGTGCATAAATTACCCTTTAACGTCAAGGCACGGCTGGCTGAATCACACACTCCTGTGGAAAGGAACCCTGCGCACGGAGACGGCTCCCGTCGAATGGGTTTAGCGGCCCACGTCCACGGCGAGGCTGTTTGAAGGATTCCATTCCACCTCCACAGCTGGAGCAGTCAAATCATGGCTAGTGGCGCCATGATTGACCCGTGCAGGGCAGGGAAATTGACCTTACTGCCAAGGACAATGTTGACTGGTGCTGAGCAAGCACGACCGGCTTTCCCGGAGAACCAAGGGGGGGGGGGGGTCTGAGTGTGTCAGACCCCAACACTCCGTTTACGCCGGGCTTGGGGCTTGCGCAGGCGTGCCAGGCGCTGGTGATGATAACATGGTCGTGAACAGAAAGAGGACTGATCCTCTGTGCTGGACCCTTTACTAGACTGACTGAGCCTGAGGGACGTGCAGTGTAGTGCCTAAAGCTGGAGGTGCGGCACAGCCGACCATGCCTTTGGGAGCGCCCAAATGGTGACAAAAACGCCAAATCCGTCGCCGTGACGTTGCGTACCTTGCACTTGCGTTGGGGTATGTTTTGGGCTTAAGAGGGTAAACATGTTTCGACGTGGATGAGGGAAAGTTGATGAGCCTCGTGAAGGACAGGCTATGTGTTCACGAGCTCATTAGCACCACCTTCCTCTCCAGAAGGGGAATGAAAGGCTGGGCTGAGGGGGGCTGGTTTGGGGGTTTACTCAGGGGGCTCTCTTTCATCACAAAGTCGACGATAGCCAATGTTTTCATCATCACGCACAGCGTCAGGCACTGACGCACAAAAAATCAGGACAAAATTATTGTGCGTCATCATGAAACCAGATATCTGATATATTACCATATTTTGGCCATCCAGTTGAATTTTCTAAATTCCCTGATCAAGGTGTTTTCTCTGAGAAACATATTTTTGCTGGGTCGCTGAATGTGTGCGGGCGCACATACGCATGAATATATTACCCTCTGGTCAAAAACGTAAGCAAAACGGCTGTGGGGTACAACATGAGAACGCTATGCTTAGGCTACATTATAAATAGACGAGTGGGCGCTCACGTTACGCAACAAATGACGCTGCGCACTCTAGTCTCCTCTCTTCCTCACAAGGATTGTGCTTTAGCCTATGAAGGATAATGTCACATAGGAAAATATATTGAGTGGCAAGAAGTGTTCACAGTTTCATGAAGGGGCAATTGCCCACTGTGTTTTTCCTGCGTCAGTGAACCTCCAGAAACCTAACTGACCCGCAATCTAATCTGTATTATGCTGGTTAACTCCTGAAGTTAAAACAGAGACAATCATTCACCCCTCGCCGCAGTTTAAATGCTAATGGTCAATATTTAATTTGATACGATCGCATTTATTTATAATCAAATGTAAAAATATATACAATGATATCACTACTAACACTACTACTAATGATGCGAACAATAATATTATGCCTACAAGAAAAAGGCAAAGTGGCAGAGATGATCGAAACCAAAAATAAGGTATGTATATTATAACCATATGTAGCTTTATGATGACAGACGATTGCGTGTCTGACTGCATGTGTGGGTATTCATCACAAAGTGCAAAGGATGTTTTCGATCTGTGTTACTCGGGATAACAACGAGCATTTGCCGAAATAGAATACGCCACCTCACATCCATAAGGACCGGATCATCTTCTATAATAAGCCTTCCTGATACCAGACCATATTCATAATCCAGTACAATTTCACGTTTGAGTCGGAAGGGGGCAGAGTAAAGTGGGGGGAGCTTTCTCTCCCGTTTACGGGACTGTCTTCATCTCTATCCACCAATCAGCCGAATGAGCTCCGCGCGCACCGCCCAGTGTCAGCGTGTGTATTTTTTTCTTCCTCTTCTTTTTTTTTTGTAACCAAAGTTGGACGTGTAGGACGTCTCATGTTGTTTCCCTCCTCTACCCGGTCACCAAGCGACATGTGTTATTTACTGCTCAACTGCTAGAGAAGCAGAACGTGAGACCGGCTCCGGGAGTGAAATATCCTCTATAGCCACGGAGTTTGTTACTAGCGTATTTGAAGTGAGAGAGCAAGAATACAAGTAATAGCTGGTGAGAGGGTAGAATGGCCAGTCCGCCAAACACAGTGGAACATTTGACTTCAAATAACGCTAATATTCACAACAACAAAATCAAGAAAAGTGGATACCTTAAAAAGCAAAAACATGGACATAAGCGCTTTTTCGTTTTGAAGGAACCCAGCGAGGGTTTCCCTGCCCGGTTGGAATACTACGAGAGCGAGAAAAAATGGAAAAACAAATCGACTGCAAAGAGGGTTATTTCTCTGGACTCTTGCCTCAATATCAACAAGAGAGCAGACGCAAAACACAAACACCTAATCGCTCTTTACACGAAGGACGAATATTTTGCAGTGGCTGCAGAAAACGAACAGGAGCAGGAGAATTGGTATCAAGTCTTAACGGATTTAATGAGTGAAGGGAAAGTGTACGATGGCTCTGGGTCTAATTCTGCTTCCTCGCTAGTGGGGTTCGATGAGGCGAACTACGGGATGATTACGCCAGTCACCGCTGCTTACAAAGAGGTATGGCAAGTAAATTTAAAATCAAAGGGTCTGGGGCAAAGCAGAAATTTGACCGGAGTGTTCAGGCTTTGTCTATCCAGTCGGACTATCAGCTTTGTGAAGCTGAATTCGGAGGTGGCGTCTGTCAGTTTACAGCTGATGAACATTCGGAGGTGCGGCCACTCGGACAGCTTTTTCTTCATTGAGGTTGGTCGTTCTGCAGCAACGGGTCCCGGGGAGCTTTGGATGCAGGCTGACGATTCTGTCGTGGCGCAAAACATCCACGAAACTATTTTGGAAGCAATGAAAGCTATGAAAGAGCTGTCGGAGTTTCGACCGCGCAGCAAGAGCCAGTCCTCCGGCACCAATCCCATTTCCGTGCCAACCAGGCGCCATCTAAACAACCTGCCCCCGAGTCAGACGGGGCTTACCCGGCGGTCACGCACCGACAGCATGGCTGCAACTTCCCCGCTTAGCAAATTCAACTCATGTCGGATACGCACGGCCAGCGAGGGAGATGGCACCATGATGCGCCCTTTGTCGGTGAACGGAAGCCCTCTGAGCCCGGGTGTTCACCGGACCCTCCTCGGCAGATCCAATACCATTACGACACGCCCCTGTCGGACATTTGAGATATCCTCGCTGCAGCACAGTAAGTCCATGTCCATGCCTGTCTCCCACTCCCCCCCGGCCAACCCCAGCCCAGTCAGTCTGTCCTCGTGCCCAGAGGGCAGCACCCCACGGCCCTCCAGCTGCAGTGCCTCCATCTCGGGCTCCCCCAGTGACGGAGGCTTCATTTCCTGTGACGAGTACGGCTCCAGCCCGGCTGAGGCCCGGGACCTGAGGCTAATGCTAACCCTCCGCAGCAACACCCCCGAGTCCCCGTGCGCCGACACGCCGCCCTCAAGGGACGGCAGCGACCTCCACGGCTACATGCTCATGGAGAAGCAGCACCAGAACGGTTGCCGGCGGATGCCGGAGCTGGAAAAGGCCTGCCGCAAGCGCACCTACTCCCTGACCACCCCCCGCCAGCAGAGGGGGCCCCTTCAGGTCTCCTCGGCCTCGTTGGACGAGTACACTCTGATGAGGGCCACCAACACCAGCGGCAGCCTGTCGGCGCGCCGCTCTCACACCGCGTCCCCCAAGGTAACCTATCCCGAGGACTACGGCGACATCCAGATCGGCCCCGGCGACGGCTACATGCCCATGACGCCGGGCGTGGCTCCCCCCACCCCGGCCGGCAGGGGCGACGCCTACATGCCCATGAGCCCCATGTGTGTGTCCGCCCCCAAGCAGATCGTCAACCCCCGCTCCCACCCCTCTCCCGCCGGGCTGGGCCCGCGCACCGACTCCCCCGGCAGTCTGTCTCTGGAGGACAGCGGCTACATGCGCATGTGGTGCGGCGCCAAGATGTCGGTGGAGAGCGCAGATGGCAAGGTCCCCAACGGCGAGTATCTGAACATGTCCCCCGTGGACCCCCTGCTGTCCCTCAGCCCCCCAGACTACATCCTCAGCCCCGTGGGGGGAGCCGAGCCCCGGCCCCTGAACAGGCTGCCCTACACCTGTAGCGCCCTGCCCCGCCTCCCTAAGGGCCAGCCCCAGCGCTGCGCGGACACGGACCAATACGTGGTGATGAGCCTGCAGAGGCAGAGGATAGAGGAGGAGGCCAACTACTGTCCCCTGTCCCCCGCCGGCACGTCCCCGTCCTCCCCGGCCCCCGCTCCCCTCCAGGTGGCCAGGGCGGAGGGCGTCCAGGTGCACCGCGGCCGGGCGGGTCGACCCACACGGCTGGCGCTGGACTCCCTCTGTACCCTGCCATGCATGAGCGAGCACCCCCTCCCCGCCGAGCCACGCAGCCCGGGGGAGTACATCAACATAGACTTCAGCGGTGCCACCACCACCACCACAGCTGAGGGGAGCTCCTTCCAGAGAAGACCCTCGGAGCTCTCTGATTACGTCAACCTGGACGTCAGCTCGCAGCGGGCCGGGGAATCCCCCTGTGGTGGACCCCCGAAGAAGTCATGTGAGACCCCCGCCTGTCCCAGCGCGGCGGACCCCCAGCAGGAGGACAGGAGACAGGCAGAGGAAGAGAAGGAGCGCCCTCGTCTGAGGCAGGCCAGCCCGGCGGGGCCGGCCGCTCCGGGGAAGGACGACTACACAGAGATGTCCTTCAGCGTCAGCCCCCCCTCCCCGCTGGCCCGGGTCCACAGCGCGGCGGAGACCCCCCTGCTGCCCACCAGCCCCACGGCCGCCCTCCAGCGACTCAGCCTGGGGAAGCAAGGAGGCGGCGCTGTGCCCTCGGCTCCACTTGACGCCTTCCTCCTGTCCGTGACGCCCGTGGACCCGGACCGGGGGGCCAAGGTGATCCGGGCCGACCCCCAGGGCCGCCGGCGCCACAGCTCCGAGACCTTCTCCTCCACCACCACCGTCACGCCCGTGTGCCCCTCCTTCGCCCACGACGCCAAGCGCCACAGCTCGGCCTCGGTGGAGAACGTGTCGCGGCCCGTGCGCAGCTCCGAGGGCTCCGACGAGGAGTACGGCGGCAGCAGCCCCATGTGCAGGGAGACGTCAGCCGGCTACCAGAACGGACTCAACTACATTGCCTTAAACCTGATGGAGGGCAGCCTAGGCGGCTGCAGTGTGGGCAGCTGCCAGGGACTGCTGAGGTTCAAGGCTGCCTGCGGCTGCAAGGGAGGCATGAACGGCTTCACAGGCAGCCCCTATGTAAGCCTAGGCTTCAAGGAGACGGCGACTGCAGTGAAAGGTGAGCCTCGGTGTATTTGTGTCTCCGTTTGCATGCTTATCACAAGCCCAGCCATTGTGCCGGGCTTTCATTCATAGATGCTGCCAGGTCAGGGCTAGTGTAGATACGGTTGCGCAATGATATGTTAGCTACTAGTTGGAAAGATAGCCGTTGCCAAGCGGCAATCAACATGTTCGTGTCATAAGTCGGATATTGTATTTTGCCCTACTAAACTAAAGCATATCAGAGACTTTAGACTTTTTCATTTTAGCAGCAGCTGGGCGGAATTGTCACGCTTCCGCGGCGTGACACGCAGATATCTGTGCTTCTATCCCCCAGTGTGCGTGAGCTGTGCTTATTACACTGTGGGCAATTTCACTAGTGAGAATCTACTGGCAGCGATGATGAATGTTGCTGCATGCGAGCCAGCTCAGTCATCTTTATTGGGGTGGAAAATACATGTATAGTGGATATAAGCGTTGATGTGTATGAGCTACATACTTCAAATCTAATACGCCACTGTTACTTTCGCAAACATTATTGTTAGTTCTCGCATATAGAGCAAAGCCTCACTCCATATATCAGAGGATATTTTAAACACGAACTGATTCTAGGTTATTGCAGTGTTACAAAGTATATTTTATAATCGACAGAGGAATGGTGAATTCCTCTTGATTGTTGATATTTATCACTTGTGATATTTTAGATAGCAATTCTAAAATGCAGCTATATTTCCCTTTATTTGGAGAGACGGATTTCGTAATTGTAGTAGACAACCGGATAATGCGCTTTTGATGTTGGCTGTGATATTTGAATAGGATTTAGGAAACAGGTCACACCCATACGGTACAGTACATAATTGCCTCTAGGCTACGGTGGAAAACACCCCAAGATTGATCGAATCACCTCAGACGTTGACGCACATTATATTCTCGACCACGCTATCCATACACACACGGGTGCTTACGCAGACTGTTGCAAAACATGTACGCGAATTCGATGACGCATGCGATTTATTCCCCCCGAGCCAGGATGCACGCAACATACGGAGGGATGAATATAAGCCTAGAAAAAGGAAAAGGTCCTGGAACAGGCTACAGGGCAGTGTTGACATTACAATGGCAACGAACTGTTTGTGGACATAGTGTCTCTCAGTGTGCGGTTAAATCGTCTTGCGTAAACACGACGGTGTCTTTACGTGGGAACGCGAGTGTGGACATCAAAACATTACATTTCACCTAATTCTTAGCGCGGTCTAACCAGTGGCTTTCGCAATGACCGATTCACACGGATATCGCAAAATGCTGCTTTGTGTACCTTACCCGTTGTTATAGTTATGTCTTTTAATGTGGACTTCTCTGAAATCTGTTTAACAGACTACTCTGGAATCTTACTGATCAAGCTCTGCCCATCTCTCCAGGTGTCTCTCTAAAATTAGAGCTCTCAGCAAGGCTGGGTGCCATCTAGGCGCCCCTGAAAAACAAATGAGTCAGTTGTTTATCAGTTGTCAGGTACTGGGTTTCAGAGCAGGAATGCAGGCGATGTGCAAAGGTTGCTGGGAGAGGTGAAAACTTGCTTGTTTGTCCAACCCGGTGGGGCGTACTTTGGGGGATGGGAGGAGCATGAGTCTGTTTTGTATTGGTTGTTGTTTTGTACTACCGGGAGAAACTGAACAAAATACACCAATGAAACCCCAGTAGTACATATTACTCAGGCACACAGGACGTGCTGTATGCATGCACACCCAGCTCCAGGAGAGGCAAACTGAGGAAGCCTATGTATGGACTGGTTTTCCTCTGAGTCACTGGCCGTCTGATAATGTGATTTGCTGTGCTGCTGTCTCGGTTTGAAAGGAGTTCAGCGCAAAGATATTGTCCGCCGGCTACGGAAGTGGACGAGGGTGGGGGAGTTTGGCAAAAAAAATAAATAAATAAAAGCAACACACACAGACAAAGCAAAGTTATTTCAAATTCTTCATCATCTTGACATGCTAAATCCCTGACTTGTTGATCGCAAGGAAGGGAGAGAGAGAGAGGAGGAAGAACAGAGGAGGGGGATAAAGAAAAAGAGAGAGAGAGAGAGAGAGAGAGAGAGAGAGAGAGAGTGAGAGCGGGAGCGGGCGGGAGCTGTGTTGATCTGGGCTAGAGAGTTGGCTACTAGTGTGTCAAGCTCCGGTTATTTACAGCATTCCTGAAAAACAAAAGATCAGTGCGGGAGAAGGAACACGGAGCTGCATTTCCGGAACACACTGAGGGCCGTGCCAAGGCACAAACCCGCCGCGGATAAGCTGTCACTAGCGTGTCGGGGCCCTCCTGGGACAGCGCTCCGGTTTGTCTGCGAGCAAACGGCCGGCTTTTCCACATTCTGCTGCCGGCACCACCAGGCGAGCCATAGTTGACATTCCACATGCTCACATTCATGTAGGACCGGCGGATTTGGAATTCAAATCGTCTGGGCTTGAATTGGCTTTCTGGACCGTGCGCGTTTTATGGTGTGTGTGTGTGTGTGTGCGTGGGCGTGAGCACGTGAGAGGGACAGAGAGCGCATGCTGCTCCCTTGACAAACAAACGTACGGGGAGAGAAACATTCCAGTCTTCCCCCTTCGATGCACACACACACACACACACACACACACACACACACACACACACACACACACACACACACACACACACACAGAGATCCTCTGAAACAGGATGCGTGCTTGTGTGTCCTCGTACGTGTCACTGCAAAGATTTACGAGGGGTGGCTCTCTGTGGCCGGCGTTTCATGAATGAGGAGGCGGCGGCTTTCTTAATGACCTGATTGGCTGATTGATGCGGGCTGATGGGCGCCGGTGGCTTTGTTACGGGACTGTTTTTGTTTTCGTCTGGCCCCCCCCCCCCCCCCCCCCCCAGGTCTTGACAGACGTGTTTGGAGAGGGGTGAGAGAGCATGTCGGGGTGGCTGGGAGGGAGTAGGTGGGGGGGGGGTTTGGAGGCTGTTTAACTTTCAGAGCACGCCCGCTGCCTTTGACCTCAGCCCCCGCACCCCCCCCCCCCCCTCCCACATCCAAAAAGTCAGGCAGTGTGACCTTTAGCACTAGAGCCTTGGGGCTATCACCAAGCACAGAGCTTTAAGATACGTACACACACACACACACACACACACACACACACACACACGCACGCGGAAGCTGCTCCGTGCGCCTTGGCAGACGCGTTGGACTCTGCACGGCGTGCCGTCTGTCCTGCATGTTGTGTCTCTGGTCTGGTATCGTACCCTGGCCGGCCTATACCCCCGAGGTGCCCTGGGTGGAGGGTTCTCCCTGTCATGTGTGTCTGATCGTCTCCTCCCTGTCCTCCACATCGGCCTCCCAGGTCGTCTCTGCCTCTCCCCGGCGGTGGCGGAAGCCGTCCGTGGTTTGGCTACAACCAGACAGACCCGCCACCTCGCTCTCTCTATGTTTGCTTCCGGGAGCTCTGACTGAGCCTCCCCCTTCCACACACACACTCCCCCTTTCTTCACCCCCCCTCCTCCTTTCTCTCTACCTCTCTCTCTCTCTGTGTGTGTGTGTGTGTGTGTGTCACTCAGCAGATGGTGGGGGCCGGGGTCTTGCACCTGCCCCGCCAGGCAGCGCTCACTGCTCAGCCGGCCCTGCAGAGGGAGTGACAATACGCTAATGACTGGGACACCATCTGCCTGGGCGACCAGGAGTGGCAGGAGGAGAGTGTGTGTGTGTGTGTGTGTGTTGCGGGGGGGGGGGGGGGGGGGGGGGGGGTCGAGGGAGGGATGGGAGGGGTGTGGGGGGCGGGGTTCAAGAAGCCAAATATCAAGCCGACCAGCCCCCACCCCTCCCCCGTCCGCCAGACCCCATCCCCCCCTTCCTCTGTCGGTGGCTCCTCCGTCTTTGTGTCAGCCGCGTGTCTCCCTGTCCCCCTGTGTCAGAGAGGCAGCGCTCCCTTAGGCCGACGGCGAGGTGTCTGGGCCCCGTGTCAGACAATGGACGGTGGATGAGCTCAAGGAAAGGGCCAGGGCGCCAACTGACCGTAAGCCGCATTATTTGGGCCTATTATTTGATTACAGGAGCGCCATTAGGGTTAGAGTGTGTTTACCTGTGCCCTCCCCTGACGCTGATACAGTGGCTCCGGGGCAGGAAAACTGGGGCAGGATGTTCCAACGACCAAATGCCAACTCTGTCCACGTTGCCTCCATGTAGCTGGCGGGGAGTTAAGGCGGATTACATTCTGTTCTGGATTAGACATTGTTGAGCAGCTTGTTTTGTTTGGAGGCAGAGGAGAGCGCACGTGCATGTGCACCGGCAACAACTTCACACACACACACACACACACACACACACACACACACACACACACACACACACACACACACACACACACACACAGAGAGCACGGAGGTGAGGGGAGTCTGAGCTGGGATCACTTAATCCCCCTTGAGCTTCAGTTTTCCTGACCTTTTCGGAATCTTTTGAGAAAATGAACTTCTCCTTTTTTCCCTTACACAACCAGCGGATGGTACGATTTGTATGTATGTGTGTGTGTGTGTGTGTGTGTGTGTGTGTGTGTGTCTATACTGTCTTGCATACATTTTGGCGTAGGCACGTGGAACTCTAATCGAATAGAATGATATTATGAGCATTAACAAGCCTCTGTTATAATGGAATAGAAGTTGGCGCCGGACAGGGACTGGCATGGAATTGCCCATCATGTGACATGATTCCGCTGTAAAGGAAAGCTTGTCTGTCAGACGGTGTGTGGTACGCTGGGCTGCACATTCACTCCGACACTCCCCGGACTTCCCCCTCTCAGTCCGCCCGCCGCTGGGTTGTTGTTGTTGTTGTGGTGTGTCATGCCGGGTGTCCCCAGGCAGAGGCACACGGGGTGAGGGGTGAAAGGTCAAACGACCTCGTGACAGCGCTCGTTGCTCGGAAAGGGGGGATGGGGGGGTGGACCACAGAGCCGGACCCGGACAGGGATGTCTGCTGGCTGGGCCGGTGTGTCTGGAAAGCAGCCGGCCTACCACAGGGGCCTGCTAGCCCTGGTTCTCTGTCCTGGAGGGGAGCGGGGCTAAATATAGCCTCCCAAAAAAAAGATCAATCATGAGGCGAACAGGCTGTGCGCGTCGGAGACGGGGCAGGGCTGACGGGGGGAGGGTCGCTGGGGCAGGGTTCATGTGTACTTTTAGAGGGGTGTGCAATGGGGGAGAGAGAGGGGGGAGGGAGGGGGGGTGGTTAGAGGGTCGTTGGGTTAATTTCCTCCCCCCTCTTGCCTCCCCCCTGCCCTCTTTGATCGGCGGGTGTTAGATTAGCTGGGGTGTGCGGGTGAGGCCGTCGCTGTCAGCTGACTACGCACGCACACACACACACACACACACGCTGGCCGGCCGGACCTCACACGGCGAGCGAGGCGGCGGCCGTCGCCAAAGCGAGTCCACGTGCGGTAGCTCCACGCCTCCGCTCCCTTCCCCGCTGGCGAGGGCTTGCCTTGGGGCCGGAGCGGCAGCGCGGAGCGCGGTGAGTCAGGGCTGGTGCTCGGCCCGAGGGGCGCGGCGTGGGTCGCCTGTGACACACACACACGATGGGGAGGGCCCCGGCTAAGCTGTGTGTCGGAAACCTGGCCGCGTGAGAGGTGATTCATGGTTCCCGGCAGTTTTCCACCGGCCCTCTTACTCGCACCCACGTGTCTGGCTGGCAACCTGCGGCACACACACACACACACACATATACACACATATACACACATACACACAGACACACGCACACACACATATACACACATATACACACATATGTACAAACACACACACACACACACACACACACACACACATATACAAACACACACACGCACACGCACCCACACACACTGTGCACACAGAGCTATCACCTCAGCTCTCCACTTTGGGCCCCGCTGGCCCCGCTGACGTGTCACTGGACTCCAGTCTGGTTCCCCTGGCAGAACTGGGTCAGCCTGCTGAATGTGATTGGCAGGTTAATGAACACCCCCGTCAGCCTCTTCCTGTAAGCGCCCGTGTGCCCGTGTGCCCGTGTGTGTGTGTGCGTGTGTGTGTGTGTGTGTGTGTGTGTGTGTGTGTGTGTGTGTGTGTGTGTGTGACAGATAGAGGGGGGTGGGGGGTACATTGCTGAGGGAGTGGCAGTTCTGAATTGTAATTGTATTGTAATGTTACTTTCATGGCCTACCTAGTTTGCTTTTGAAGTTTTCATAGTTGGCTGTTAAATACATGGATATGCGAGTGAAAGGACAGAGAGCAGGTGTGTGTGTGGGTGTAAGTGTGTGTTTGTGTGTGTGTGTGTGTGTGTGTGTGTGTTAGAACGAGCGACGCTAAAGCTTCTGAATCGAGCGTTTGTTTGAGAGACGGACGATCACATCCAGCTCCATGAAAACAGCCCTTGTTCTCAGCTGCAAAGAGAGGTAGAGGGAGGGATGGAGCGAGAAGGAGGGAGGGAGGGAGCGAGAGGGAGGGAGTGAGGACAGAGAGGCAAGGGGAAGGTTCGTGAGGGGCAGAGCCCAGACTTCCGCTGCCATTCGAGAGCTGCATGCAAATGAAACCCTCGCAAACAAGTACACAGGGGCAAAGGTCAGCGCTGCCCTCCACTGGGAGAGAGACACCCTCTCCCTCTATAGGCCCATACACACACACACACACACACACACACACGGTGTGGAAGACCCTCGAGGGATAAGGTTGTTTACAGATATACAGTAGACTTAACAGAAGCCCTGAAAGAAAGTACTCGTTTGGAGAGCTTCATATCTGCAGACTCTTTTAAGTACTGTGTGTGTGTGTGTGCGTGCGTGCGTGCGTGCGTGCATGCGTGCGTGTGTGAAGCTCAGCAGGGCTGCTATTAGGGGTGTCTCTTTCCGGCGTCATCAGAGGCTCCTGGTCGTCAGCTGCATGCCGCTAAATGCCACTCTGTATTTTCCCTGCCCGTGAGGGCATCTGCCACGTCACTGGATCAACTGGGGGCAATTATTCCTTACTTGGTCACAGAGCTGGACCCCAGCGTGAGCGCGCGCACAGCCATACACAAACGCACACACGCACGCACGCACGCACGCGCACACACACACACACACACACACACACACACACACACACACACACACACACACGCACGCACACACACACAGGGTCAGAGCAGTGGGCAGAAAGGGATTCCACCCTCTAAATGTATCTGAGTGTGTCTGAGTGTTGGACACCCTGGCCACTTGACTAATCTCTCTCTCTCGCTCTCTCTCTCTCTCTCTCTCTCCGTCCTTTGTTTTCCAGACTGAAGGCCGACACCTCCGTCCACCGCACACCTCCTCCCCCTCTCCTGCCCTCTCTCCGCTTCCTTCGAACGAGGGATGGCGCCTCGGCCCGCTAACCAGGCCGACAGCTGGACCATGCGCTGTAGCGGACGACCTTTGACCCGAAAGCCCCCCTCCTCCCCTCCTCTCGAGGTCACTGGGACTTGTGTTGTCAAGGAGGACCCTCCCCAAAACTCTCCCGTCTCGACCATGGCTGCAGCTCTAGAGAGCCTCCAAAACCCCCTTCAACTGGACTGAACACCCAGAACTCTCTTTATTTATGTAAATAGGCCAAGACGTTATGATTGAATTTTGATTATTAATATGATTAATATTGTTATAATTATTATTATTGTTATTATTATTATTATTACTATTAATAATGCATCTTTCCACTGGTTTTCTTTTGGTGTTAGCTACCTTAACCTTAAAACCTGTGGACCAAACCTGGAGGCACGATTCAGACGTACAGATCACGTATATATTTTATTTATTTATCTATCTATCTATCGTGTATCGTGTGCACTTAACAGAGAGCAGGCGTGGGAATGTGTGCACCGAAAAAAAAACAAGAAAAAAAAAACGTACTGCAAAAAGAGGTGGCATTCTACCAATCTATTTAAGGAACTGAGTTGGTGATTTCTTAAGACCCCTACCTCAGAGCAAAGCAGCTTAGATCTGAATTACACAGCCGACAGTTATGTGGAAATTCCTATTCCTTCACAAAAGGTGAATGTTTTTGTAACCACCAATCCAAAGCCTTACTCTACTGTCCGTCCCGCCTGACGGACTTATAGTTTGGACCTATAAACACGCAGTAAATCAAAGACTTAACCAATGGCCACGGAGACAGCATGTTTGTCTGTGCAGTTAAGAGGACGCGCTGTGCTCAAGAGAGATTCATACGTCTGACCTTATCTATAGAGCATATCATAGAATTCCATAGTAATATATTTATTAGGACTCAGATCAGGAGATGTGGTTTGTAACGTAAGGAGGGAAGAGAATGAGTATTGGACCTGGGGGTGGTATCTAGGGACATTAGGCATCCAGAAATATACACACACACACACACACACACACACTGAAAGACCGTCTGACTACCTTGAAACCTTCCTCCACTTGAGCCTTTGACATACTCACCACGCTGGAGCTACAGTCCCTGTGGGGGATGGGCGCAGGAACACACACAGAGTTTCACACACACACACACACACACACACTAGGCGGTGTTGACTTGTTGTTCAGCGAGGCTCTGTGACTCCCAGCGTGAGTGTGAGTGGGACACACCCAACCTAATGCATGGTCTTGCACTTACAAACTCCCTAGATTGTAACACAAGACACTTGAATGTAGAACATGCCGTGGTGTAACTGGGGGAACACTACAACCACCACCACAAGGACTACAACTACCACAACACCCGAGGAACATGCATATGTACAGAATGAAACTAGAGAAGCCCACGTAAAACGAGCAAAAGATAGGTTAGCTTTGTTTATCTGAGTTCACTGGTATTCAACATTGCCTATATTTGTAAATACTGTACAAAATAAAAGACAGTTTGTTGGGAAGTTTTAAGATAAAGATGATAACTTATAGGGTTTGTACAATGTATTTGAGAGAATTCCCTGAGACAACAAAAGCACTAATTATTAGGTTATATGAATGTCAAACAACGTAGTTTGAACTTGATTTTTTTAATCTGTCA
>JAPMUY010010812.1:70000-90000 GCA_026901105.3 Galaxias olidus
CCCCCCCCCCACCCCGCCAGCACCCCTCCACCCATGGCCCCTGGTGTATCAACCCCACTGCCATTCCTCCAATGCTCCACTACCAAACAATTACCCCCCCCCAACCCCCCCATAAAGTATAAAGCTCTTTGGGTGTCTATATCAAACGCTATCAGTTATTATTATGATCCCTGTTATTGCTATTGTTATTAAGCTCAGGGGGAAGGCAGAGTTTACGGCTCCTACTAGTGCTGACCCTTGACCCTCTAGGAGCAGGAGAGGCTTGCACCACCAGGGACCCGGACAAGAGGCTCCGCAAACGAGAGCTTTCCTCTCCCGTAGGAGAGAAAAAAGCTCTCCACTTGCTACCTCTTATCCTCCCTCTCTCCCTCCCTCTCTTTTCTCGTTCCCCCTCTCCCCTCGCTCTCTGGGTTCCCTGGGTTCTCTCGTCTCTTGATGTCACGCGGGTGTTTTCCTCGTTAACAGTGGGACGTTTATAATCGGGTTCTCTCCCTCCCCTCCCCTCCTTTACCCCCCTCTCCTCTCCCCTCCCCTCCTTTCCTCTCCTTTCCTCTCCTCTCTTCTCCTCTCCCCCCCTCTCCCCTCCTCTCCTCTCCCCTCCTCTCCTCTCCGCTCCTCTCCTCTCTTCTCCTCTCCCCCCCCTCCTCCTCCTCCTCTCCTCTCCTCTCCTCTCCTCTCCACCTGAATGTGTTTGTGTTGGGATGATCACATACCTAGCTGCAATTTCCATTCAGTTTTCCATTATGCAGGATCAGAATGTCCAAAGGGTTAGTGAGTCCTCACAGCATGTTTCTTTAACACACACACACACACACACACACACACTCACACACACCCACACACACACACACACACACACACACACACACACACACACACACACACACACACACACACACACACACACACACACACACACACACACACACACACCCACACCCACTCCCACACTCACACACACAAGATGTAAAGAGCAAAGGAGAGCAGATTCAACCCTGTATGACTCAGACTGACTTACTTTGCGTCTGTTTATCTTTTGAAGTGTGTGTCAGTCAAATTGCTCTGTGTATGCCTCTCTTTCTTTCTGTCCGTCTCTCTGGCCGTCCGTCCGTCCGTCCGTCCACCTGTCGTTTTCAACAGGACAAAGATTCAGTTTTTGTGCCTATCGAGTAAATCAGGCATTTCATTAAAGTCTAGGCGACGGAATAGCACGCGAGTGTGAGCCCCCCCCCCACGCAGATAGAATGTCTGGCTCTCTGTGCAAGGAGGCTGTCGCTCATACAGAAGGTGACGCGTCCTGCTCGGTGTGACTGCTAGCCTAGACACCCCCCCCCACACACACACACGCGCTCCCTCTATCTCTGGCCGTGTGTGTTTTTCCCCTGGTCCACATGATATGTGTGCTTGTCGGAGCAGCGTGACCAAGGTCAGCGGTGCAGAACGCCCCTCCCCGCCCGCCGCCGCCCCCCCCCCCCCCCCCCCCCAGCCTGCTCTCTCTGGTGCCTCCAGGCCGGAGGAGGGTGCACCCGACCGCGGCGTTCCACCCTCCTCACCCCACCCCCCCGCCCCTGTTCCTGTTCCTGCCAGCCGCCTGGACGCGGAGTGGCCGACGTGTCAGGCCGCCGTCTCTCGCCTGCTCGTCGTCATGGTGACGGAGTCTAGCCGCGCGTGTGTGTGTATGTTATCGGTCTCTTACGTTGTGGAAACCACATGAGCCACACCAATCTGTTTGACTAGGATCACAGCCAGGAAGTGTGTGTCTGTGTGTGTGTGTGCGCACATGGGAGACAGAGGAAAGAGGAGGAGGAGGTGTTTTACAGTGTCGTAAAGGGCACGGTGCTTACAGTGTAAACACAGGCTTCTGTCCCCTATCAGGGGGAACACATCCACCCTCCTCCTCCTCCTCAGATCATAATCCATAATCAGATATGAGTCAGCGCTCACGTTATGTACTCTCCACTTACCTCCTATCCCCGGGATGTCTGTGTGCTCTCGAAAGAACACGGTGTCTGTGAGTGCCTTTGAGCTGTCAGTCTGTGTGTGTGTGTGTGTGTGTGTGTGTGTGTGTGTGTGTGTCTGCGCTCTCCGCTTGAGGACGGTGGGTTGTTGACAGCCCAAAAGAACACTGAACCAAATTAGACTCAATATCAGCTGCATCACGTTGTGTTCCCAAGCACGGGGAACACACCGATACACACACACACACACACACACACACACACACACACACACACACACACACACACACACACACACACACACACACACACACACACACACACACACACACACACTTACACAGCCAGCTGCCACCTTGCCCTCGTCTGTCTGAAAACTGGAGTAGCCAAAAATGTGTGTGTGTGTGTGTGTGTGTGTGTGTGTGTGTGTGTGTGTGTGTGTGAGTGAACCAAGGTGACCTATCTGCCAGCCACTTGGTCAGCCATAAAGGCATGTCATTAAAAAGAGTAGGATGAATGTAACCTTTACATTTCAACAGTGACTCAGGGACAGAAAGTAGAGCCCGCTTTGACAACAGCAATAGAGTCAGCCGGGGCTACGTGGAACTAAAGCACTTTGTGTCGTTACCCTCACTCTGTACGTCCGAGGTCCCCCGCACGCCGTGCTCCCTGACCCGAGATCAGTCTCAAAGAGGGTCCTCCGCACACGTCACACCTGCAAGCTGTCTCAGGACCTGCCGCTTTGCAACCGGTCGCTCATCAAACAGAACAGGCGCTTTGTTGTTTGCATGGGGGCCTTGCACTTGCCTGTTGGAAAGCTCCAAGCCCCGCCCACATCCTGGGTCTGCCAGCCAGCCAGCCAACCAGCAAACCAACCAACCAGCCAACAGCTCCCCAGAGCAAACTGCAGGGTGTGTGTTGTCTTCCTGTAGAAACCCTAACTGTGTCTGAGGAGTTCCAAGGAGCACCCCACTCCCCCCCCCCCTCCCCTCCCAATCCCAAACCATCCTTGCGTAATCGTTTAAGCGCCGTGCCTCGGCGTTCCTCCTTAAATGGTCGGAGGACAGGATGTGTCAGCGCCGGCACACACACACACGCTCGGCCACGCTGACTGGAGGCCCCGGCGCGTCCTCCAGGAACTCCCATTGAAGCCGCGTGTGTTTGTACTCACTCGTCTCCCCCTTCAGTGTGTGTGGGAAGCTGGGTCAGACGCCGGCCAAGGCGTGTCCACACCACCAACACCAGCACCAGCACCTGCCATAGGCAAACGCTGCTGAGTGTGTCACACTGTCCAGTCCCATCCAATCGCAGACCATCACAAACCCCCACTTCTCCTCCTCCTCCTCCTCCTCCTCCTCCTCGTCCCCCCTCTTCTGGGTTATAAGGGTGGGACACCACAAAAGCACACAACCTGGATTGACAAGTCTTAACGACTCTGTCACCACGGCCGTCACAAGACGGGAGGGGGGGGGGGGTTTAGAAGGTTCTGGAAGCTCCGTTGTGGACGAACACGACCGCGGACGAGGTGGAGGAGGAGGTGGAGGCCTGTCAAAGTGTCATCGCCTACAGCTGTGTGCCCGGGTGGCGCCTGGGAGACGTCAGCACCTACAGAGCCCCCCCCCCCCCCTTTGTGTGCGCTGTCGACCCCCACGGCCTGCGCCGTGGTGGCGGCGTCAAGGAACGCGATGGGAAATCCCCGCAGGGACCGCGTTCCCTCCGCTCCGAATGGTTTTCCCAGGAGCGCTCTGTTCTTTTATTCGTCCAGGTTTCTCAGATTGAATCATGCCGACCTTGTTTTTTTTTCTTCTAGCGACGGTAATAAACGTGGTCAGACTTGCTCGAGTCTCGCTCTGATCTGTCCAGTGAAAGACGCAACACACAGCGTTGAGTTGAGAAAGAGAAGCCAATAGAGAAACGACGGAGGTGACGGACAGCGCTTGGCCTCTTTGTATGTTTGTGTGTGTGTGTGTGTGTGTGTGCGTTTGTTGGTTTGTATGTTTCTGCCCTGCGAGTAGAGGGTGTGTCACCTGCAACTTGTGCATATATTTCACAAAGAAATATGAGCAAGGCTAAACAGACAAAAAATTCATATTTATTTATTATTTATTTATTCATCAAGCATATTCAGAATTGACTGAAATAAAAAATGCATTTTCATAGTGAATCAATCATAACTGAACCAGAAAATAATTGCGCAATTATATCGTGTTCAAGTTTTTTCCCCCCTTGTCTGGAGAGAGGAGGCTGCTTGCTGTCTGCCAATTTGTTCTTTGGTAAATGAAACATATGCCTTTTTTAACACACGTGAAAAGCTAATTCGTCTCCTCCTGGCACACAGCATCATTACAGGTCTGTGTGCAAGTAGGCTATGCATTACGGGTGTTAATTTATATTTGTGTTATTGTACGAGTGTGTGTGTGTGTGTGTGTATGGGAGTTAAATAGTACATGGTAAGCAGCCCCTCCATCATTTGTGTCCAGGGACAACGGGAGCATGTTATCGTCCCTGTTAACATTTGGGTGTAGATTTATGAGCCTGTGTGTGTGTGATGGTGCATGTGTGTGAATGCGTTAGCTTAGTGCACCATTCCAGTGCCATCAAAGAGCGCTAATGATTTCCAATGGCCTCATTTAAGGATGCTAAGACTTTTACACTGCTCTCCTTGTTAATAGGGATAGGCCAGGTCACACACACAGGCGTGCACAGACCGACACACACACACACACACACACACACACACACACACACACACACACACACACACACACACACACACACACACACACACACACACACACACACACGCACACACGCACACACACAGACAACAGCTTGTGCACACACGTGCGCAGTTATGGCCTCAGGTCATTACACACTTACTGTCATGAACACACTACACACACTTACTCAAAGGGGGTGTGAAATACACCTGGGACCTCATCAGCAAACATCATGGCAAGACCGCTTGGAAGGATGTATGTGTGTGTGTGTGTGTGTGTGTGTGTGTGTGTGTGTGTGTGTGTGTGTGTGTGTGTGTGCGTGCATGCGTGTTGGGAGCTTTTATCTTGGGCCGGATAAGGTGGGGACGCTATATGATTCAACAATCCCCTTCTTGTCCTCTTCCAATTCAAAGAACCCATTCCTGTTAATTAGATCAATTACGACTCTTAATTGGAGCAATTTAGCAATCTAATTAGATTGAGTGTTCTTGATTAAAAAGGAGAATCAAGGTAATAATTGGATTTGCATCCTCCCACGTTTGAGTGGTAAAACATGGAGTGGACCTGGGATCCAGTGGAAGTGTACAGTCTAGGACACCAGGGAGCTAGTGGTAGTGTACAGTCTAGGAGACCAGGGAGCTAGTGGTAGTGCACAGTCTAGGAGACCAGGGAGCTAGTGGTAGTGCACAGTCTAGGAGACCAGGGAGCTAGTGGTAGTGTACAGTCTAGGAGACCAGGGAGCTAGTGGTAGTGTACAGTCTAGGAGACCAGGGAGCTAGTGGTAGTGTACAGTCTAGGAGACCAGGGAGCTAGTGGTAGTGTACAGTCTAGGAGACCAGGGAGCTAGTGGTAGTGTACAGTCTAGGAGACCAGGGAGCTAGTGGTAGTGTACAGTCTAGGAGACCAGGGAGCTAGTGGTAGTGTACAGTCTAGGACACCAGGAAGCTAGTGGTAGTGTACAGTCTAGGAGACCAGGGAGCTAGTGGTAGTGTACAGTCTAGGAGACCAGGGAGCTAGTGGTAGTGTACAGTCTAGGAGACCAGGGAGCTAGTGGTAGTGTACAGTCTAGGAGACCAGGGAGCTAGTGGTAGTGTACAGTCTAGGACACCAGGAAGCTAGTGGTAGTGTACAGTCTAGGACACCAAGGAGCAGCTTTTTTTCATTTTGTTTCAGACCTTTGAGTAGTGCAAGTTCTATCCTTTAATATTTGTATATCTAGAAGAATGAATACGCTACAACGTTTGTCCGATAAGAGGATGTTTTCTTCCTCAAGTAAAACAAAGCTATGCAATAACAGCTACAACTGGCCTAAATGTGTGGACTACGTGCCTTTACACTGGGGACAATCTTCAAAGTTCATCTCTGGATCGGTGCCCTGAATTGTTCACCTAATGTAACCTGATCATTCAAACGAGAAAGAATACACAGTACCTTTTATGACGGAAAGAAACTTTGAACTTGGTGCCTCGAGGCCCTTTGCTGTTCCTTGGGAAAACCGCTCACTGAACACATTTACCTCAGACAACTGAAATGTTTGAACCGTGTACTTTTTGGTTTGTGAGTGTTTCAAAACCGTATTCTGCTGGTGAGTTTTTAAAAATCACGCAACCGGTCTTTTCCTGGATCCATTGTTCCTTGACCACGGATCTTGACCTCTGACCACACCAAACTCGCTCCGACTACTGCCGCAGGAGACCCACAGCCCGCTCCGTTTCCCCCGACCGCGGTGCCTCTGTTTCCTAGAACGTCTCCGTGCGCTGCTCCCGCTCGCTCCTGGTCTCCCTGTGTTGAGCCTGTGGACGGCCGGCAGCGTGAGAGCGCGTGTGGATAATCCCGTTCCCAGCGGTGAAGCGTCAGAGCGGATGGTTATGTGGTCGGGCCTGCGGGAGCGTGTTGCTCCATGTGAGCCGGTGAGAGAGGGGCGTCATGTAAACACGGCACACCGTAAACACCAGCTCTGGCACGCACAATGCTCAAGGGAAAAAGGGGGGAGGGGGGGCAGCTCAGTAGGCTACACCCACCAAATATGGATGCAGTTGCCAAGTAAACGACACAGGGGTTATGGACATTTGTTGATAAGAGTTTTCCCGAAAAATGCCGCTAAGACTGTGTCGACTCCTGGATGTGGCGGTGGGAAAATCTGTGGGAGGTATACACACCTGACAGTTTCCATGCCGATGGAGCACATTTCAGTGTGAATAGTGGAGGGGGGCAGCACGGTGGCTCGGTGGTTAGCACTGTTGCCTCACAGCAAGAAGGTCTTGGGTTCAATCCCCACCTGACCCAAGGGCGTTTCTGTGTGGAGTTTGTGTGTTCTCCCCGTGTTTGCGTGGGTTTCCTCCCACAGTCCAAAAACATGCAGGTTAATTGGTGACTCTAAATTTCCCGTAGGTGTGAATGTGAATGTGAGTGTGAGTTATTGTCTGTCCATATATGTCAGCCCTGTGATAGACTGGCAACCTGTCCAGGGTGTACCCCCCCTCTCGCCCTGTGTCTGCTGGGATAGGCTCCAGCCCCCCCCTCCCCCCGTGACCCTGTACAGGATAAGCGGTAAAAAGTTAATGGATGGATGGATAGTGGAGGGGGTTATAGTGACTGAACAAGTGCCTGTCCCAAAATATAAAAGAGGTTTCTAAATGGGTAAAAAATAAAAGTCATCAACACATGTTAAATGCTAAATAAATAAATTGCATTTATCAATTTGTATTTTTTGATAAATGGTATAGCTGTAAAGACAGCAGCAGGTTGTAGAGATACGGCGCAATTAATTGAGCTAATTACCAAAGCTGCACTGTCTGGGTACGCCTCTCTGTCAATCAGCGTCGTCAGCACTATAGAATCTCAATAATTGCCCTGTTAATTAGCTTCATCATCAAAGACAAACGCCCACTCCCCAACCCCCACCTCCAGAGCTGCTTGAGAAACAGAGGGATGTTGAAAAAGAGGAATAGTTCTATTGAAAGGAGAGGAGAGGAGAGGAAAAGAGAGGAGAGGAGAGGAGAGAAGAAGAGAGGTGTCATATGTGGGTTTTTTTCAGCCGGCGAGTTGGGATTTATCCCATTGTTTTCCTCTCCCATTGACATGCTGTAGATCAGGCTTATGGGGACAGGAGGGCTGGGCAGGCTTTGGCCAGCTCTGCTAAGACACGAGGTGGAGGGAGATGGAGTGTGTGTGTGTGTGTGTGTGTGTGTGTGTGTGTCTGTGTGTGTGTAAAAGACGGTGGGAGGGACAGAGGAAGTGTGTGAGCATCGTTCCAGTGGGCGGGGGGTAGGGGGGCGGGTGTGGAGAGGGGAGGCCGCGCTCCCAGCGTGTGTATGTGTGTGTGTGTGTGTGTGTTTGTGTGTGAGATGGTGTGTTTGTCCGTCTGATGCGGGTTGATGGATCTGTCTGGCCGGCCGGACCTCCAACTCTTTAATTGAAAATTGAGACAGTGTCCAGATTATGTTATTGATCTCCACGCGCTCCCTAGCAACGGCCGGCTGGCTCCGAGGGAAATGGGACGAGAAGGGACCGTCGGGGGAAAGAATGGGGTCAGGGGAAGACAGGGGGAGTGTGCATTCGAGGACGGGGGGAGAGGAGGAGGAGGAGGGAGGCCGGCTGGGGCCGATGACTGAGGAGGCACTAGATGAGCCGGTAAAGAGGGGAGGAGAGGTGGGGATCGATCGTGGCTCCTCTGAAGGGGGTGTGTGTGGGGGGGGGGTGGCCTGCCTGACCGACTGTACCTCTCTGGTGAACCCCCCGCCACAGACACCCCCCAACCCCCCCCCCCCCACTCTTCTCCCGGCTCAGATCCTTACCTTAAACCTCCAGCAGCTGGCTAGCGTCTGGAGGAGGGGGCTGCTCTGGAGGAGGGGGCTGCTGTAAGGCAGGGGTGTCACGGCCGCATGGATCCCAGAGAGCCCCCTCCCGGAGGCGCACCAAGACGGGCCCAGGGGTGAAGTCCCTCACCTGTGGACCAGGAACCGATGGAGGCCCTGCTCCCGCCCGTCCCTGGGCTTAGCGCTGCCCTCTCCTCTGGCCCTCTCTGTCACACTCCCACACTCCCACACTCCACACAGACAACAACGGGAGCACACACAGTGGGTCGTGCGGATCTGTGGAGTTTAGAAATGCTTGTTTCGTTTCTTTTCGGAAACCCAACCGTTACCGTTGATCAACGTCTCTGTCTCTTCTCCCGTCCCTGCTCCCTCTCTGCCGGGGGCTTTCCACTCGTGTATTCCATCCACCCGTTTTTCTTTTTCCAGGGAAGAACCTTCATTCATTCCAAAGACATTCAGGTGTTCATGCAAATGACCACAGGGTGAATCCCCTGACAAGGCCGAGGTGATTTCCCATAGAGAAACCTCTGGGCGCATCCAAAGAGAAAGCACTTCCTGTTTCAGTCCAGTGTACCAGACGTCCACTCGAAAAGTAATATTCTCTGTAAACACCTTCGGCTGGCCTTGTTGCTGCCGAACAGGATTGAGAAACAAAATGCTGGTGTGTGTGCTTAGATTGTGGCTGTAACGTGTGTGTGTGTGTGTGTGTGCGTACTATGGATGACCTTCACGTGACACCAGATGATCCAACAGGGACGTCACTCCCCTCCCCCCTCTCCCTCCATTCTACTCGGTTGTCTCATGTCAACCCCCCCCCCACAACCAGTCGTCTTCGTCTTCATCATCCGCGGCCCACCTTTCCTTGTTGACCAAAGTGGCTTACATCTACAGCAGACCATCCATCCTGTGTGAGCACACACACACACACACACACACACACACAGAGGGGCTAGAGGGGAGGGTGGGGGGCTGACGGGGGGGGCGTGTTATTGGCTCAGTATCAGGGGGTAGTTTAGGCCAAATCGCCCCCTTGGCCTACCCCCCATGCCTATCTGTAATGGTGGACCTCTCACCCTGGAATAAATGACTACACGACCCTGATGGTGCCACAGAAGGATAAATCAGGTGGCAGCCTCCTATGGCGCTGCCTCTGTGGGGGACATGGAGGGATGTGTGTGTGTGTGTGTGTGTGTGTGTGTGTGTGTGTGTGTGTGGACGGTAGCTTCTATAAGTAACAGACTGCTGTATTGACACGCTTGGCTTGTGTGGGTGGATGTGCACGTGCACGTGCACGCATGGCTCAACAATGCAGTGGACAGGTGCAAGTGAAGGGACCAACACAGGTCACAGACTGTTAGGAGGAGGTCCGGCATCTCCCCCCCTCCCCCAACGTACCAGACAAGCACCAGGTGTTTGCTGCCTTTGACTCCGAGAGCTGTGTAAGTAGCTGTGTGTGTGTGTGTGTGTGTGTGTGTGTGTGTGTATGGCTGTTGTACAAAGGAAGCTTGAGGTTTATTGACTGCTCAGGGTCTCCCTACTTGTTCACCAATGTGTTTTCTCTATCCCCGGACCGGTTATGAAATCTTTCTCTTTCTCTCCTTCTTTCTCATCTCCTCCCCCTTTCTGTTGTTTTTTTTCCATTCCAGCTCTATGGTCCGCCTCTTTTCTATTCCCAGAACAACACTGACAAAGAAAACAAAACGGAAAACTGTCTCGGAAAACATGGATTGGCTTAAATGAACTCCTCAAAACGTAGGGATTACGTCAACATTCCACCATTCATCTTTATATGAATGAACACATAACTGTGCCTTTTCATTTGGCCATGTGACTGGTTGGATAAATACATCCTAAGGAGGGGGCTGTTGCTGAAAGCCTTAGGTAATGTGCAGCTAGAGTTCCTCGATGTGTGACCTCTTTTCAAAGACTTACGAGGCAGCGTGCTTCCTTACGCATTCCACTCTAAACGCTCATGTAACCGCGTCGTATTACATGGTCTTCTTCAGCGTGCTAACAACATGGAGGATCATGAGACCTCACGATTAAAGCATGCCGTCCCCCAACTGCTACGAAACATGACACAGTGTGAACTGCATTCTGCACTCTATGACACTGAAGGTTGGCCCGATAGACGAGAACCTCTTTTTTTTTCACGATTTCCAATTCACGTCGGTCCATTCAACCTGTAGCTGAGCCGACTTCACTCGAATCCCTCTTTTCCCACTAGCTCCACGTCAATCCCTTTGATGCTGTAGGGGAGCGTCATCGTATCTCTGTGTGTGCGCGGGGGCGGGGGGGGGGTTATGCTACGATTCCACAAAATGGATGGCTGACATGGATCCACAATTCACTGAACCTCGCCGAGGTTAACTCTAGCCAGTGCTCGGGGGACACTCCACAGTGGGTGAGCGTGGAGGAGGAGGAGGAGGAGCATGCTGGGATCGGTGACATGCGCTCCCCTGCCCTCACACGAACCCCCACAGGCCTCACCTGATTGGCCAAAACAGGAGTCCCCCTCAGGTGAGCATAGCTGGCTGGTTCTCATCCCCCATAAACGCCGCTGGCCGCGGGACTTCCAAGAGCTCCAGCTCGGGTCTTTTGGTGCCTGGGCCAAGCCATGTGTGGCTTTGCCAAACCCCAGCTGTTCCATAACACATAGCAGAGCGATGACACGCCGCAGTGTGTCTGCATGCAGGTGGTGTGTTTGTGTGTGTGTGTGTGGGGGGGGGGGGGGGCGTGAGTGTGTTTACGGCCCAGTGGGCCTCTGATGTGGCTGGAGCAGGTTGAAGCGTGTGGCGTTGCCATGTTGCCTCGAGGAGAGTTGGCCTACAGCAGGCGACGGGGGGAGTGTTGATGCATGATGTCACTTTCCAACAGCCTGACAAATACACTGGGTTGCCATGTCCCGACAGGTAAATGCCTCACTTAGGCACTGGAAATGACCCGTTTTGACACGCTGTCTCTCCACACACCCGTTTCTATTGTTCAAACCAGGATGGATGGGTCAAGTCGATGGCGGCTGACAGGCGTGTTGTGGATGGGTGCCGGCTCCGGTCTCGCTGGCACACACACACACGGAGGACAGTGGACACAAGCGTCACACAGTTGTGCTTTATTGCTGTACAGTACTTATAAAACATGGTGGACATAATCATTATGAAACAACACATACAGCCGTTATATTTTCTTTCCACAAACACATAAGTAGCCAGGTAAAATATACTGTGTGTTATGTACAAAAAAAGGAAGAAATAATGAAGAAAAAAAACTACAACTATGAAAGGCAGTGAGATATCCATGTTTGAGGTGCTCCAATGTAGTGTCTTACTGGAGAACAGTGCCAGATCTGGGATCAGTCAAATGCCCATTCTTCAGTGTGGCCTTAGCACCAAGGAGTTAATATAGGAACAGTCCAATACATTGAGATGCCTGACTGGGAATGATGAATGGCAGTTTTCAGTCAGTTTGAAAGAAGTGGATATTGGCTGTTCTTCAACAAATTAGAACTATTGAGTGGGTGAGAGAGAGAGAGAGAGAGAGAGAGAGAGAGAGAGAGAGAGAGAGAGAGAGAGAGAGAGAGAGAGAGAGAGAGAGAGAGAGAGAAAGAGAAGAGAGAGAGACAGAGAGAGAGAGAGAGAGAGAGAGAAAGAAAGAGAGAAAGAGCAAGAGAGAGAGAGGGAGAGAGACAGAGACAGAAAGAGCGAGAGAGAGAGAGAAAGAGAAAGAGAGAGGGAGAGAGAGAGAAAGAGCAAGAGATAAAGAGAGAGAGACAGAGATGGATAAAGAGAGAAAGAGAGAGAGAGGGAGCGAGAGAGAAAGAGAGAGCAAGACAGAGAGAGAGAGAGAGAGAGAGAGGGGTGCCAGCAGTGGATACCAAAAGCCAGCAGTGGATACCGTACACATCATGGGAGTGATTCACAGTGGAGCGAGAAACCATAGCTTGACGTGACGCAGCCTTGGTTAGGAGCAGAGGGCCGTGGAGAAAGAGAGAGAGGGGGGGGGGGGGGTCATGCCGGGGCACAAAGCTCTAACATCCTGTCTAAAATTACACTGTACAAAATATGTCTGCTTCTCTTCTGACACAAAGGGGTGGGATGATAAACAGGCACCCAGCAACAATAGAGAGGCGTGAAGCACAAAACCCCCACTGTTTTAGAGGACTTGATTGTTGTTGTGGTGCTCAGACTGGGACAAGTGGTGACTGGTTTTTCTGTCTCTGTGTGTGTGTGAGTGCGAGAGAGAGAGAGAGAGAGAGAGAGAGAGAGAGAGAGAGAGAGAGAGAGAGAGAGAGAGAGAGTAGCATGACGTTGGCTTGCAGACCTTGGGCTCTTTTTGATAAACATTGTCCAGTGGTGGCGTACGTGGCACGATGTGGTAGCATGATGTAGCTGATCTAGAACGACGACGGCAACCACAACAGAAAGGCTCAAAGCTCCGTATTGCCAGCGGTTCACATGCATTCCTCCAACCACAAGATCCTGCAGCGTTCATGGCCAGAGCCACTGCCTCCTACTATTTTATATTTTCTTACGGCGGGGGGGGGGGGATATAAATAAATTATACACAGGTTAAATTACGTTGAACAAACAAAGAGCAAGCATTTCAACAAACTCTTGAATTACAGGCAAGTTCCAGTAGGGGGGTTTAGACGTGGATAGTTGTCTTCATGTGCACGGGTAGTAGATAGATGTTTATCTGTCGGAACGCCTGCCATCTTCATCTTCACACAGCGGGGCGGGGCCTCGGCCCGGAGGAGGTACGGGAGGGGAACACGGCCGCCGTCCACCCCGTTTGTCGAGAAGTGAGTCCCATAGCCCTGCTCACTCCCCTTGTTGTATCAATGGGGGGCGGGGGGGAAACCAAGCTGTCCCACTGGTACTTCCACGCTCTAGGGGGAGACCATTGGGTTGTGTTGGGACCCCCTTCCTAGCCGTGACACCGCGGCACACGTCCCCACAACGCTAAAACCCAAACGCCAGCTGCTACGCCCGAGATACACCTGCTGTCCTCAAAACAACAGAACACCAGCTACAACATAGGACGGACGGACATCAATGTCAGTGTACAAAGATTTTCATTTCAATAGACAATCCTTTTTGGGTGAAGGAAAAAAAAAAAACTATATATTCACATTGTATGATATGCACTCTCCCCTCTCCCCAAGTCATTGCATCAACCCCAGGACATTGGTTGAAATCTCTCTGACGTTATAGACAGAATGCTATCCCTTATCTTCATCATGTCTTCATCACTGTGCTTTTCTGTAGTACTAAAATATCTAACATTAAACAATCGTCTTTAGAAGCGGCGTGAAAATTGTGTTCAGGGTAGTGTGCCTTACTTCTGTTTATGTAAAGCCTCTTTTTTTTCTCTTAAAGTTATGAAAATAGCTTGAATGACGTGAAAGGTTTTGAAGTTGTACAAGAAGATGAGATAGCTTCGGTATGGTCATTCATAATTCATAAAGTTATCAGGTACGTCCGCCTTTCAGGATATAGGAGCGACACACAAACAGACAGCAATATGGTCAGCAACATCGGTTTGACCTTCAGGAGAGTGAGCCAAAGGTCACTGACCTGGAGCCCCCATTACACAAGTCCATCTGTCCACAAGAACTACAAATAATGTTCAACTTATGACAACTGTGTCAGCTGAAGCCAACACATCATTGTTTTCTGAACCTTGTTCAAAAATAGCCATGTTTGGTCGTAGTGCGGCGGGCGGTGGGCCTTTACTGTTCACGCAGGGCGTTGCTCTTTCCAAGGCTGGCAGTGCCACGTGGCGGGTGAGTGCACACGGGAGGATATGGCTGCGAATTCCCTCACAATTGACCCCTGGTCACCGGGGCGACCGTAGCACCTGAAGCACGGACGTGGGAGTTGTAGTCCCTGTAATGAGTGGACAGGGGGAGGCCAGAGCGGTGAGGGAGGGAGACGGCGTGGAAGAGGGGGCCGTCAGCACCATGGTAACCAAAGCAGTGAGGGAGGGAGACAGCGTGGCACAGGGGGCCGTCAGCACCATGGTAACCAAAGCAGTGAGGGAGGGAGACAGCGTGGCACAGGGGGCCGTCAGCACCATGGTAACCAAAGCAGTGAGGGAGGGAGACAGCGTGGCACAGGGGGGCCGTCAGCACCATGGTAACCAAAGCAGTGAGGGAGGGAGACAGCGTGGCACAGGGGGCCGTCAGCACCATGGTAACCAAAGCCGTGAGGGAGGGAGAGAGCGTGGCACAGGGGGCCGTCAGCACCATGGTAACCAAAGCAGTGAGGGAGGGAGACAGCGTGGCACAGGGGGCCGTCAGCACCATGGTAACCAAAGCAGTGAGGGAGGGAGACAGCGTGGCACAGGGGGCCTTCAGCACCATGGTAACCAAAGCAGTGAGGGGAGGGAGACAGCGTGGCACAGGGGGCCGTCAGCACCATGGTAACCAAAGCAGTGAGGGAGGGAGACAGCGTGGCAGAGGGGGCCGTCAGCACCATGGTAACCAAAGCAGTGAGGGAGGGAGACAGCGTGGCAGAGGGGGCCGTCAGCACCATGGTAACCAAAGCAGTGAGGGAGGGAGACAGCGTGGCACAGGGGGCCGTCAGCACCATGGTAACCAAAGCAGTGAGGGAGGGAGACAGCGTGGCACAGGGGGCCGTCAGCACCATGGTAACCAAAGCAGTGAGGGAGGGAGACAGCGTGGCACAGGGGGCCGTCAGCACCATGGTAACCAAAGCAGTGAGGGAGGGAGACAGCGTGGCACAGGGGGCCGTCAGCACCATGGTAACCAAAGCAGTGAGGGAGGGAGACAGCATGGCACAGGGGGCCTTCAGCACCATGGTAACCAAAGCAGTGAGGGAGGGAGAGAGCATGGCACAGGGGGCCGTCAGCACCATGGTAACCAAAGCAGTGAGGGAGGGAGACAGCATGGCACAGGGGGCCGTCAGCACCATGGTTAAGCACAAAGGCTGCAATGGGTTTTGTGCGCACAGTAGCTCCATAAGCGGTCGGCTGTGGACAAGGAGAGACCGCGTCTCCAGCCTACAGTCTCTCCTCCGTGCGGGATAGCCAGCACCACCTCCAGCCTCGGAGCCTGCCCCCCTCACCAAGCTTCACGGTGTGTGGTGCCAGGCTTGTCCTCTGAGGCTACGGCCCTCCAGCGTTCTTGGTCCAATTCGTCTATTTTCTCCCCCGGAGAACAGAGTGGGTCGGCGTGTCACTGTGTGTGTGTGTCTGTGTGTGTGTCTGTGTGTGTGTGTCTGTGTGTGTGTCTGTGTGTGTGTGTGTCTGTGTGTATGTGTCCTGGTGTGTAAGTGGCGTAGAAGGGACGGGGTGGGGGGGGGGCGGGGTCTCTTTCCGGATTGATCCCGGGCTCGCCGTCCGTCGCTAGGGCGAAGCCTTCCTATTGGTCCAGAGCAGTGTGGGAGGCGGAGACGGGGACTGGGGCGGGCGGTGCTTCCAGGCGCCCCGCCCCTCACACTGCGCTCGCCCCCATCGGAGCAGCTCCCCCAGGGCGGGGCCGTCCTCCCCCCCGCACGCACGCAGCCGCTGGATCACCTGGGGAGGAGAGAGACACGCAGAGAGAGAGAGAGAGAGAGAGTCAGAGGACAGCGACGACGGACATGTGTCCTAGAGACAGCAGCAAGCGGGGACAGGGGACGTGGCTGTGGGGGTGCGGGGAGGAGGAGGAGGACAGGTTGAAATGAGGAGGGGGTTCGGGGTTGGGGGTGAGAGAGAGACAAAAGTCCCTGACAGGTTCCATCCGTCTGGGTGGCCATTAGCAGCGGCCGCAGTGTGAGGAGGGGAAGCTCCCGGAGGCTTTGACACGTCCTGTCGGGACGGAGGGAAAAGAGATGGGCTCCGGCGTAGAGGTCGCCTGGATCAGATCCATCATCCCGGAGCTGACTCCCCATCAGCTCTCCCAGGACCGCTCTGGCACCCCGGAGCCCAGCCGGGCTGACTCCAGGTCTGTCTTACTGAACGTCAGGGAGGTTTGGGGGAGAGAGAGGGGGCGGGGGGGGGGGGGGGGGGGATCCCATTTGCTGACTGACAGGCAGCTTTAATGACACACTATTTCCATATCCTGTCTGGGAGAAGTCTATCTGTCACGGGGAGCCCGGGCTGGAGTGGACTCACCCGGGAGGAGGAGCGCCTCGTTCCCTGTTCCTATGCCTGACCTCATTCCCCAATACACACACACACACACACACACACACACGCTCCCAGGAACACACTCACTCACTCCCCAAACACACACATGCTCCCAGGAACACACTCACTCACTCCCCAAACAAACACACATACACACACACACATACTAACACACACACACACACACACACACACACACACACACACACACACACACACACACGGGCTCACACGCGCGCACACACAAACGCCAGTCTGTGTAGGGAACGTCATCCGTCACCGGCCAGTCAATAGCCGGGAGAATCAATCAGACAGGAATTCCAATCTTCCCCAGTCAGTAAATGCCAGTGGTGGGAATGAGGGCTGCTGATCCATATCAGATGAGGGGTGGGGGTGGGGGGTGGGGGGGGGGGGGGTGGCTGATAAAGGACAGAGGATCCCTTTCCCTTGCCCAGATCAGCAGCGGGCTCCGGAGAGAGAGAGAGAGAGAGAGAGAGAGAGAGAGAGAGAGAGAGAGAGAGAGAGAGAGAGAGGGAGAGAGCGCGAGCAAGAGAGAGAAAGATAGGAAGAGAGAGAATGAGAGAGAGAGAATGAGAGAGAGAGCGAGAGCGAGAGAAAGAGAGAGAGAGAGGGAGAGGGAGAGGCTTAACGTGGGGCTGACCAGCGGGGGAGGGGGAGCCCATCACGTCCACACTGTTCCTCCCCACACGTTGACATGGGGATCTGGGCTCGGGGGTCTGGTATCAGTGGGTGGACGGCTCCCGTCACCTCCAGCTCCACATGCGGAGGGGCTGGGGGGGGGGGGGGGTTCATCCACTCTGGGGGGATTCACACACAAACGTGTGTCCCCCTCCCCCTGCACGCAATGCCAAGAAAATTGGTGCACTCCAAGATCCCAAGCCAGATAAACACAAACACACACACATACACACACACACACCAACACACACACACACATGGACACACACACACGGACACACACACACGGACACACACACACACACACACACACACACACACACACACACAGACAGACAGACACACACATACACACACGCGCGTGCACACAGATTGATTGTCTGGGTGCGCACAATGTTGAGCAACCTAATCCATAATTTACACCTCCCTGCCAGGCTATTCTCAGCCCTGACGCCAGGAACACTGGCTACTGGAACAGCAGACAGGCACACAGTGTCCTGCTGCCAAACACACACACACACACACACACACACACTCACAGGCAAACCACCCATGTCTGCAGACATGGAGCGAGAAGTGGCAGGGAGTCCCTGATTCCAAGTCCTCTTTTCAGAACTCACTGACATCATCCACATCTGGGCTCGCTTCCACTAGTAACCAGCGGAATGAACTTATCTGTTTAGTCTCTTCAGATTCACACACGCACAGACACACAGACACACACACACACACACACACACACACACACACACACACACACACATGCACACACACACACACACGCACACACACACACACACACACGTGCGGGCGTACAGCTCATTCACACTATCGGCGGATGGAACAGACCTCCGCTTTGTTTTAGCAAGTCAAATGAGACACGGCCTTACAGTAATCACTCCCATAGATCCTCAGCACAGAAAACACACACACACACACACGTGAACACACACACCTACACACACACACACACACACACACACACACACACACGTAAACACAAACACACTCGTGCACCAGGGCCCGTAAATGCCTCATCCCCAGGGACGGTCTGTACCTTAATCAATATGTTAATGGTATGCTAAGGTGATGGTAATGCTATGATAATCTAGGATGAGCAGTGGTCACCCAGAGGCCAGGGTTAATCTAAGGGCCCGGCCAGATGACAGAAATCTATATCGCCAGAAGAAGGAAGTCTTTGGTGAAATAGGCGTGTGGCGTCAGGAGAGCTATGATTCCAATATTCCATATTCCATATCCTCACGCATTCCAATGCTCGGAGCGCCATCAACACGACATCTTGCGTAAACACCTCAAAGTATGCAAGTATCTTTTCACCGAGTCTCTCTTTTAGATAGGAATATTTGTGCTACATAACATATGACAATAAGGCTTGTCTTCCATGTCCGTTTGGGGATGACACCACGAGGCCTGGGAGCAAGAGACAGGAGCAGTCTGGGCCTGGGAGCCAGAGACAGAAGGATACACACCCTCCTTCTTTCACACACTGACCCCCTAACCTCCACCCCCCCCCCCCCCCCCCACACACACACACACACACACGTTCTGGCATCGTATGTGCAGTGAGAGCAGAAACAACATGGACCATAAGCTTGTCTGTCCAGGCAGATTATCCTGAGTTAGCCTCTCTCTTCCGCAGTCCCCCATGAGACTGTTGCACTAACGCACCACACCGCCATCTCACTGAGACCTTCTCCACTCACCCACACACACACACACACACACACACACACACACACACACGCACACACACACACACACAGGTAGTCTCGTCTCAAGCCCATACCAAACATTCCTGTGTTCATTCAGAGTTTTGACTAACTGCTTACACACTTGGTCTGATTCTGGAGGCACACTCAGTGAAACCATCAGCTCATGCGCCTAGACTTTAGAAGGAACAAGCCCATTCTCTGCCTAACACTCATCATCCATAAAACACTAAACACAGCTCTTCACATCAGATTTTAGAAAATAAACCATAGCATCAGAAATTGTGTTGAAATGATTTGAACAAACTGTAATCCTTCCCCCCTATCAAAGCACCCACAAACCGTTACAGTAGAGGGGGGGGGTCTCTAATGAGCTCAGCGTGGATGACTCCTGCCCCATCAGTCCCCCCCCCCCCCCCCCCACCCCACCCCCACCCTGCCCTCCGATCGGCTAATCCTGCATCGGCCACGGCCTGGAATGTGGCTAATTGAGTGTCGGCCTGGGCCGACGAGCCGTTCCCACCCATGGAGGGGAGCCGGAGGGGTGGGGGGGTGGGGGGTTGAATAGGGGAGCCCCCGCTCCCCCTGGAGCCTCGATGGAGAGAGCAACGTGGAGGACTGGTGGGATGAGGACGCCCTAGGATCTGGAGACAAGTCGGATGTGAGGAAGTGAGTGAAGGCCCTGAACTCGGAGGATGAATGAGACTCAATCAGAAGCAACACTGGGAGACTGAGGGAGGTTTGCATGGGAGCACACCGATGGGTACGAGAGGTTCAAAGAAACAACCACAGCAAACAATGATTTGCAGCAACAAAAATACTCTGGAAGATGACCAAAATATAAAAACGGCTTCCAAAACTGCAGCTCTCCCCAGCTTCAACCTGTTAAACGCAGCATAAACGCAGCACCCACGTCAGTGTGGAATTAGATCGCTATCAATA
>JAPMUY010010812.1:105000-110000 GCA_026901105.3 Galaxias olidus
CCTTAACGGGGTCCCAGACGCACAGAGGCCCCCGGTCTGATAAGCCTGGGGAGTACGTGACCAGAGGCCGTCAGGGTAGCAGAGGCCGTCAGGACCCCCCCAGCCCAGTGGACCCCTAAGCCTCTGTCCTCCTCTGCAAAGCCCCGCGGGCCGGGCCCCATCCATCAGCCAGCGGTCTGAGAGACACCGGGCCTTCGGCGTGGATCAGAGCCCTGGTCCAGAGGAGTGGGCCGCCGCATGATGGATCTCCCAGCCCAGGTGGCCCCGGGCCCCGGGCCCCCCACCCCCCTCACGAGGAGTCTATGGTTCAAACGGACGTGACGGCGGCAGCGCGCGCGACCCCGCCGCGGCCAACGATGATCCATGACTTAGAGGGGGGGGGGGGGGGGGGGGGGTTAGCGTGGGGCTAATGGAGCGCGGAGGAGGCGTTTCATTCTCCCCAGCGGAAGACGGAGGGAGAGAGGGGGCAGGCGGGGACCGCTTACAGCAGGAGGGAGGGGGTTAACGGAGAGCAAGGTTTCAAGTGGTCTCCTCTAACCTTACACATTGCCGGAGTATAAACCTGCCCACAAAGCTGCCATGCAGCGTATCGTAAAAGACAAATAAAGGCAACAATAAAATAGATTTGCTCGTAAATCAAATATTGAGACCAGGCTACACTAATGTAATTGGCCTCAGGCGGTCGCTATAGGGCTTAGTGCAGCCAACCCCCCGCCCCCTGGCTCCAGACCAGCAATGTGCCAATATGTGTGTGTGTGTGTGTGTGTGTGTGTGTGTGTGTGTGTGTGTGTGTGTGTGTGTGTGTGTGTGTGTGTGTGTGTGTGTGTGCATGCACGCATGGGCCAGTCGTTTCAGACCCCAGATCGGCAATGGATTTATATGCCTGTCATCTTGATTAGTCAAGGCCCTTTATGGACACGGAGTGAAATATGGAGAGAGAGGACGACGGGCTGAAGAGAGAGAAAGAGAGAGAGAAGAGAGAGAGAGAGAGAGAGAGAGAGAGAGAGAGAGAGAGAGAGAGAGAGAGAGAGAGACAGAGAGAGACAGAGAGACAGACAGAAAAAGAGAGAGAGCGAGAGGGGGGGGGTGAGAGGGCGAGAGAGAGAGAGAGGTGAACGGACGGAAGTTCGGAAGACTAAGGGAGGCTGAGAAAGAGGGAGAGTGCTCTGTGCAGACGTCCATTCATCTCCAGTCTGCCTACAGCAGCAGGGGAGGGCCGGCAGGGAGATATAGGAAGGACACACACAGCCCAGCTACAATGAAGTCTTTGTGGCTGACCGCCTAACGTAAACATGGCCTTGACACACACACACACGCACGCACGTACGCGCACGCGCACGCGCACACGCACACGCACACGCACACACACACACACGTGCAGTCAGACAGTCAGACAAAGACAAATACAGCGCAGCACACACACATATAACTAAAAACCCCCACACATGCCTGCCCGTTGGCCAGCGTTCCTTGACGTGATTTCACAGCGTTGTCACTTACCAACAGACACGCGTCCGTGATCTACTGTCTCTTTCTGTACGTCTCAATGTACTGCGGAGTGTGCAGTGTGTGTGTGTGTGTGTGTGTGTGTGTGATGCACAGGAACACACTGAGCCTGCACAGCGTCCTCGGAGCATGAGTGTGTGTACTGTGTGTTCCTGCTGCAGAGGATGCTAAGGAGCACTGCACAGCGATAGAGGTCAAGAGATAATGACAGGCTTATCGTACACGTGCAGGGGTACGGTCTCTCCTCCCTGTAGCTCTCTCTCTCTCTCTCTCTCTCTCTCTCTCTCGCTCTCTCAGTCGTTCTCTCTCTGTCTCTCTCTCTCTCTCTCTCTCTCTCTCTCTCTCTCTCTCTCTCTCTCTCTCTCTCTCATTGGTTTTGTGTGTGTGAGAATTGGTATGGCTTCTTGTGTGATGAATACAATGCATTTCCTGTTTTTGATTCTATTTATGACTTATTGAAGTGCTGTGAAATGGGACAATAAAAGACTGGTTAAAGGTCTCTCTCTCTCTCTCTGTCTCTGTCTCTGTGTCTCTCAATCTTTCTCCCTATGTCTCTGTCTCTTTGTCTCTTTGTCTCTCTGTCTCTCTCAAATAAAAGTCATGCAAATGGCCAGGGGATCCCGCACGCTGCCAACGGCTGGTATTATCATCACAATCATCTCGGCTCATGTCTGGCCAAGTGCCAGACCCCACTGCAGAAGCAAACACACACACACACACACACACACACACACACACACACACACACACACACACACACACAAGCAAACACACACACACACACACACACACACACACACACACACAAACACACACAGACAAACTGACTGCCACTCTCTCCTTGGCCGACAGCCAGTTTTAATGGCTGCATAAGGGCCAGTTTACCTGCCCCGCCCCCATAGGAAGTACACACACCCACGCTCGCACACACACAGTCTTAACAAACACAGGCACCACCCCACATGCTCAGGCACGGCAGGCGGTCACGCACGCACACGGCCGGGTCCCGGCAGGGAACTTTCAATTACGCGGACAAAGCCGGCGTCGGCTCTGGAGGTTCCATCCATCAGGAGCACAATGGGCGGGCTAACAGGCTAACAGGCTAACAGGCTAACAGGCTAACGGGCTAACGGGCTCCACCGTCTCTCCCTGGGATCCACCTCGCCGCCTCAGCCCCTTATCAGAGAAGGGCCGTGGGCTGACCCCTGCACACCTCCGGAGGGTTCCCCCACCCCGGGCAGCGTCTCGACCCGCCCAGCCAGGGACCCCGGGTGGGCGGCTGAGCAGCCATCCTGCGGCGCGATGGAAGCCGTGATCGAACACGGTGCGTCGGTGTGTGGGGGGGGGGGGGGGGTTGTTTGGTCAGACAGGGCTAACGGCTGATTGGCTGAATCGTCCCTCTAAACTAGCACGGCAAATGAAGTTGACGAGGGGGTGGGGGCGGTGGGGAGGGGGGGTTGGGGGGGTGGATATAAGACTGAACGGAAGTTATTAGAGAGAGAGAGGAGAGAACAGGCAGTTCCTGAGCAGGATCATCTCCTCTCATAGACCGGGGCAGGGGAAGTGGCCATTTACTCAGAACAGGATGTGTGTGTAGGTGTGTGTCTGTGTGTGTGTGTGTGTGTGTGTGTGTCTGTGTGTGTGTGTGTGTGTGTGTGTGTGTGTGTGTGTGTGCAGTAGAAGCTCTCAGACCACAGGGATGTTTACAGCACACTAGTGGAATCCTTTGGTGGGGCAGGAGGGGTGTGTGTCTGTGTGTGTGTTTTTTTTTGGGGGGGGGTCATGTGACCAGTCTGTGTCCTCTCTCATTATCTGGTAGGAATGTGCAGCAAATCCCCTTATCCTCTTTACGAAAAATAGTAGGACAGAGAGAGAGGGCAGAGAAAGAGTGGATCAACGAATAAAAGAGAGCGAGATGAATAGAGAGAGAGAGAGAGAGAGAGAGAGAGAGAGAGAGAGAGAGAGAGAGAGAGAGAGAGAGAGAGAGAGAGAGAGAGAGAGAGAGAGAGAGAGAGAGAGAGAGAGAGAGAGAGAGAGAGAGAGAGAGAGAGAGAGAGAGAGAGAGAGAGAGAGAGAGAGAGAGAGAGAGAGAGAGAGAGAGAGAGAGAGAGAGAGAGATATATAGAGAGAGAGAGAGAGAGAGAGAGAGAGAGAGAGAGAGAGAGAGAGAGAGAGAGAAAAGATATATAGGGGGGTGCAAGAGACAGACAGAGAAAGTAAAGAGCAAGAATAGTGAGAGAGGGATAAGTAGAGGGAGAGATAAAAAGTGAGGGAGAGACAGAGAGATAACGAGGGACACAGACAGAGAGAGAGAGAGAAAGAGAGAGAGACAGCGACAGAGAGAGAGAGAAAGAGAGAGAGAGAGAGAGCGAGAGAGAGAGAGGGATACAGAGAAAGAGAGAGAGGAAGACAGAGAAAGAGAGAGACAGAGACAGAGAGAGAGGTAGAGAGACAGAGACAGAGAGAGAGGTAGAGAGAGAGACAGAGACAGAGAGAGAGGTAGAGAGCTGGAGAGAGTGGCACAGAGACATGGTGAAGGATTGCTCTGAGTCTTTAACACGACAGAATGATTCTCAGTGACAAAAAAAACAGATAGAAGGAGACGGCAGCAGAGAGCGTGAGAAAAGCAGAGAAGAAGCCCATCTCTCCCCCGCTCCCAGAGGAGAGGAACGCGCTGCGGGCAGGAGGTGTCCCTGGCCCCAGACAACGTAACGGCTTAATGGGGTGGAAATGAGAACAGGGGACGGGGAGAGGAGGTTTGATTGGTGTCAGACCACGCTGGAGGAGAGAGGGGAGCTGGGATAATGATGGGGAACACACAGACCCTCCCAGGCACAGGGTTACGCTGACACAGAAATGAAACCTCCAGACATGTGCTGCTGCACAAAAGACTGTGGGAGGCTGAGGACGAGGGTGTACCTGTGTGTGTGTGTGTGTGTGTGTGTGTGTGTGTGTGTGTGTGTGTGTGTGTGTGTGTGTGTCAGGCTGACACGTCGAGAAGGCATTATCCTATTCAACAACGCAGCACTTAGGAGGCTCTTAGAGGTAGTCTGACTTAAACACTGTGAGTCTCGGTGACCTTCTCAAACCAGGCCAGGTGTGTGTGTGTGTGTGTGTGTGTGTGTGTGTGTGTGTGTGTGAGTGTGTGTGAGTGTGTGAGTGTGTGTGAGTGTGTGTGTATATGTGTGTGAGAGAGAGTGTGAGTGTGTGTGTGTGTGTGTGTGTGAGTGTGTGTTCCTAACACCGTGCAGTACCTAACTAGTCTCCAGAGGTCACACTGACCTGTGGCAGTCATCAAGGCCTCCACACACAACACACAATCTCCCCAGCAGAGAACAATGAGCCCAGGAGAACGGGGGAATCCATAAGTGTAGTGCGGCTACAAACTATTCAGCCTCCTCCTGTCTCCCTCACACACTACAACACCCATGAGGCTGCCTGCTATTTAAGGGCACACTCGGTGCGAGGCGTCAATGTCTTATCCCTGGCAGACA
>JAPMUY010010812.1:117500-125098 GCA_026901105.3 Galaxias olidus
TGCACAAAGGAACAAAACACCAATTTTACACCGAGCCGAGGAACACACACGGGCGAACATCTGTGAATCACACACACACTCGGGGAAATGGGCCAGAACACACCTGAAGTCTTAAAGGTGACGTAACAGGCATGACCTAAATCCAGGCAACTCTTTTCAGGCGCACAGCGAGCGGGACTTCTAATACGGAGGAACGTTTCACCCATGGGTGAACCGCTTGTTCCACCGAGCCCTTCACTCAACCAATCACAGGCCTGGCCGGGAGCCCCCAGGGCCAATCAGCTTCTGAGCGGGCTGCGGCCGTGATGAGCTGACGTGATGGAGGACACTGGAGAACCGGTTACATGGAACGATGAGCACGGAGCCCAGCACCGCACTCCACCAGCATACACACACACACACTCACTCACTCACTCACTCACTCACTCACTCACTCACTCACTCACTCACTCACTCACTCACTCACTCACTCACTCACTCACTCACTCACACTCACACTCACTCTCACAGGCACGCACGCACGCACGTATGCACACACACACGTCCGTGTATAGACTTGAACTCCAGCTGAACCTACTGAATTGCAAAGGGGAGGGGGGGGGGTTCTTTCTAAGAACAGCCAGAGTGTTATGTGTTCAAAAGACTGCAGAGAAGTGCTGTGTGTCCGCCATGTTAGGTGACCAGCCCCCCAGTTACATTATCATCTGTACATAGGCTGACTGTACATATACAAGTACACCATGGTCTCCACAGACTGACTGTGTGTCTGTATAACTACTGACTGTGTGTCTGTATAACTACTGACTGTGTGTCTGTATAACCACAGTCTCCTATAAACAGACTGACTGTGTGTCTGTGTAACCACAGTCTCCTATAAACAGACTGACTGTGTGTCTGTATAACTACTGACTGTGTGTCTGTATAACCACAGTCTCCTATAAACAGACTGACTGTGTGTCTGTGTAACCACAGTCTCCTATAAACAGACTGACCGTGTGTCTGTGTAACCACAGTCTCCTATAAACAGACTGACCGTGTGTCTGTGTAACCACAGTCTCCTATAAACAGACTGACTGTGTGTTTGTGTAACCACAGTCTCCTATGAACAGACTGACTGTGTGTCTGTATAACCACAGTCTCCTATAAACAGACTGACTGTGTGTCTGTGTAACCACAGTCTCCTATAAACAGACTGACTGTGTGTTTGTGTCTCCTGGCTGACTATCTTTCTCTGTGGCTCTTTAACCCCTGCCGTGCTGGTGCCCCTCTGACTTTGACAAGGTCAGCCTATCGCTTCCTTCCCCTTGGAAGAAGGCAAGAACCCCCCCCACCCCACACACACACACACACACACACACACCACACACACACGCACAAACACAACCTATTTATAAAGAAAAGCTGAGCGGACTCGGAGTTCCCCAAGGGGTGCGTGGGTAAGCCCAGAGCAGCATAGGGAAGCACTTATCTATAGAAGGTGCTCTGATTTACACTGCGCGCGCACACACACACACACACACACACACACACACACACACACACACACACACACACACACACACACACACACACTCACTCACTCACTCACTCACTCACATCCAATGATATACAGGCTGTTATGCCTGAGGTTTTCTGGGAGATGGAGTTCAGAAGGAGGAGGCAGGTTTATCATGCAGAGCACACTCCTCCCCGGTGTCCGTCAGGAGTTCAGACCAGGACAGGGAGACGCCCCGGGGTCATGCCCCCCCCCCCCCCCCCGTGAAGCAGAACATCGGGGCGGGGTGGTGACGCAACACAGCGGAGGAGTCACAGCAGGCTCGCGCTGGCGTCAGTGAAGGCACCACAAATAGCCCGCGTGGCCTTGGCGCTGAAGCAGACCAGCCTCTTTGTTTTCCTTGCGCCCAGCCGGGGAGACGTTTTGTGAGGAGGGAGGCTGAGCACAGCGGCCTTGGCGCGCTCTCCGTGGCATTCGCCTTACCTGCTCATAGCCGTTCCTCTGGAAGTCCTCGAATCCAAAGATGTCCAGGATGCCGATCTCAAGGGCCGGATCACTGCGGTGGAGGAGAGGAGAGCGAGGCTTCACGGCACTGGAAGTATATACGAATATATAATATATATATGTATCATATAATAATATAAATGCACTTTATTTCTATGGCGCTTTTTGAAACAGTTAAACAGAGATAAAAGGTGCTTCACAGAACAGAATAAAACATAAAAGAAGCTTCTGTCATACAACCTGTGTGTGTGTGTGTTTGTGTGTGTGTGTGTGTCAGAAAAAGAGAGAGATGTAAAGAAAAGGAGAGAGAGAGAGAGAGAGAGAGAGAATGTACAGAGAGGAGAGAGAGAGAGAGAATGTACAGAGAGGACAGAGAGAAAGAGAGAATGTACAGAGAGAGGACAGAGAGAGAGAGAATGTACAGAGAGAGGACAGAGAGAGTGAGAGGACGGCGCCTTGTTTTGGGCACGCCGTACATTGAACACTCAGCGCACATCACACAGTCGTGAGGGATGCTCCAGAGCCAGCTTGACTGGGTGTGTACATTCTGTGGCGGCCGCTATTTAGAGTGGGGCCCTCCCACCAGCACATTCCAGGGAGATATACAGCTAGCTGCCTGATAACAACAACATTAGTGACATCAGCCACACCAGACCAAGGACCAACTGGCCTCCAGCATAGGTGTGTGTGTGTGTGTGTGTTTGTGTGTGTGTGCACGTGTGTGTGCCTGCCTGCCTGCCTGTGTGGTTGTGTACACATGTGTGTGCCTGCCTGCCTGTGTGTTTGTGTGCACGTGCGTGTGCCTGCCTGCCTGTGTGTGTGTGCGTGCGTGCGTGTTTGTCAACAACCTTAGCCGACAGTGCACGTAGACGATTGGCCTCCATACCAGCCTTGAGCAAGAGAGAGAGAGAGAGAGAGAGAGAGAGAGAGGGAGGAAGGGCGAGGGAAGATAACGGTGCGTCAACTGTGTGTCAGACGTCAGACAGAATGAGGGCCGTCTCTCTCTGTGTGTGTGTGTGTGTGGGGGGGGGTACTTCATGTCCCCACAGCACAACCACACACAAACCCTGCGACCCGGCTTATTCATAACCCAACAGCAGCATACATACACACACACGCACACGCATGTGCACACACACAGACACACACAGACACACACATTACGCACCACACACACACACACACACACACGCGCGCGCGCGCGCGCCGCACACGCGCGCCGCACACACACACACACACACACACACACACACACACACACACACACACACACACACACACACACACACACACCTGTGAGCGGGGCAGTGGTCGGGGCCCTGCAGGTAGTGGTTGATGTGGTTGACCAAGTGGCTGAAGAGGCGGCCGTAGAGGGCCCGGGCCAGCTGGTCCCTGCACAGCTCCGACATGTCCACCGTGTGGCGCCGACTGATGACATCACCTGGCGGGAGAGAGAGACAGCACAGCCAGTCAGCTGACGAACCGGGGGGGCCTGTCCCTCTCGACAGACTGGACACGTTTGTTTTGTCAACCTCGACCTGCTTTTCCCCTCGGCGGGCAGGCAGCCTCCGAGGCAGGTCAAGGGAAGATAACACCATGAAGCAAAACAAACGAGTCCAGTTTCTGTTTGTTGTTTTTTCCCGAGAACTGGACCCGGGCCCTGGTCTCTTTTTTATGGCAGTGTATCTGCTGCTCGTAAGAGAACACTTTGTACTGCGTTCTGATAGGACTGGTAACTGGCACCATGACTACACTCACACAAACAAGAGGAAGGACGCAGGGACGGACGGACCCACTGCAACGTTGTAGAGAATGTACTGAATGTGCTTGTTTTTTGTGTGTGTGTGTGTGTGTGTGTGTGTGTGTATGTGTGTGTGTGAGTGTGTGAGTGTGTGTGTTTTGAAGACAGGGGGCAAGAGGGAGCTTACCTTTGAAGTACTGAACATCAGAGGTGAGGGCCGTGCTCAGGTCATCCGAACACACCTGCAGCATTCCAGCCACTGCACGGAAAGAGAGAGAGAGATGGATGGATAGAGACAGAGAGAGTGAGAGAGATGTTAGAGAGGCAGAGTGAGTGAGCAGATGGAGAGAGACAGAGAGAGTGAGAGACAGAAGCAATGAGAAGATAGAGAGAGAGAAAGAAAGAGAACAGATTGAGAGAAACACATAGAAAGAGGGAGAAAGAGAGAAAGGGACAACAGACAGATGGTTAATTAGATCAGAAATAAAGAGAAGCAAAGAAGACAGGAAGCGAGAAAGAAATAGAAAAAGAGAGATAAAGATAGAGAGAGAGAGAGAGAGAGAGAGAGAGAGAGAGAGAGGAGGGGGTGACTCCTCCCTCTATTCAGTGCGGCTCACAGCCCGCCATGACATCAGCCCGTTTCCTCTGAGGGGGGGGGACAGAAAACATCAGGGCTCACCGCCCCGCTCCCGCCCCTCCGCTCTGATTGGCCCCGGCTGACATCACTCCAGCCAGCCTGAGCAGCGGTCAGTCACTCTGGGCTGAGCAGGGAGCCGCACCGGGTGACAGGAACCCCCAGGATCCCTCTGACATCACCGGCCGCCGCGTCCCGTCGCCCTGACAACGAGCCGCTCTGTCCCGCTCGGGCGGGTGATGTCATTTGTTTACCGCTTCACGCTGGGTCAGGGGTCAACACAGCTCAGGCGGGGTTGCGTAACGTGTGTGTGTGTGTATGTGTGTGTGTGTGTGTGTGCGGTGGGGTACTCTCCTCACCATGGTTACCCCAAAGCCAGAGAGAGAGCTTAGCAAACAGGTGACAGGCTGCCCACCCCCCCACCCCCCCCCCCCCCTCAGTTAGGGGCTGGCCAGCTGCCAAGCAGCAATACAACCTACCTCACACAGGGAGAGAACAACACAGGGAGAGAACAACACAGGGAGAGAGAGGAGAGGAAAAATAGAGAGACAGAATGACAGAGAAAGAGAACGAGAGAAAGAGAAAGTGTGTAAATGAAAGAGACACTGAGAGGGACACAGAGAAAGAGAGACTGAAAAAATAAAGAGAAAGTGTGTAAATGAAAGAGACACTGAGAGGGACACAGAGATAGAGAGACTGAAAAATAAAGAGAAAGTGTGTAAATGAAAGAGACACTGAGAGGGACACAGAGATAGAGAGACTGAAAAAATAAAGAGAAAGTGTGTAAATGAAAGAGACACTGAGAGGGACACAGAGATAGAGAGACTGAAAAAATAAAGAGAAAGTGTGTAAATGAAAGAGACACTGAGAGGGACACAGAGATAGAGAGACTGAAAAAATAAAGAGAAAGTGTGTAAATGAAAGAGACACTGAGAGGGACACAGAGATAGAGAGACTGAAAAAATAAGAGAAAGTGTGTAAATGAAAGAGACACTGAGAGGGACACAGAGATAGAGAGACTGAAAAAATAAAGAGAGAAAGTGTGTAAATGAAAGAGACACTGAGAGGGACACAGAGATAGAGAGACTGAAAAAATAAAGAGAAAGTGTGTAAATGAAAGAGACACTGAGAGGGACACAGAGAAAGAGAGACTGAAAAAATAAAGAGAAAGTGTGTAAATGAAAGAGACACTGAGAGGGACACAGAGATAGAGAGACTGAAAAAATAAAGAGAAAGTGTGTAAATGAGGGAGAGAGACACTGAGAGAGACATAAAGAAAGAGACACCGAGAGAGAAAGAGAGAGAGAGGGAGTGAGAGGGGGGAAGGGGCAACACTGCTGCAGAGCCCACGTAAACAAACGGAGGAGCAGGAGGAGGGACGATGGCTACCCTCTCCTCTCCCCTTCCCTCGCAGCGTCTCCACCACCCTCCCCTCCCCAGCCCCACGACCCCCCTGTCCCGACACAGCCTACGGGGGTAGGAGAGCAGGAGGGGGGGGGGTCCCTGGTCACGCTACGGAGGGGCTGACCTCGCTCCAGCTGCTGGCGGTCCGAGAGGTAGGCGGTATCCCTCAGGGCCGTGAAGCGCAGGTCCCCCAGGTGGAGCACGGCCGACAGCACCTGGAACACCGAGTCCACCTCCTGACACACACACACACACACACACACACACACACACACACACACACACACACACACACCACGGGGGAGAGAAGAGAGCGAGAGAGAAGAAGGTTCACACCCTGTCTGGGTTCACACACATCCTGAGGGGTGGTAAAGCAGTATGGATAAGGTTTGGAAAATAAAACAACCTCCCACCTGTCCATTCCATCCCTCTCTCCATGGCTCTCTCTCTTTCTCTCTCTCTATGTCTATATGTCTCTTTCTCTCTCTCTCTCTCTCTCTCTCTCTCTCTCTCTGTCCTTGAGTTAAGGACGCTTAATGGAATCCCCCATTAGAGACCCACTGAAACAGTGGAGGAGACGGGGGTCGCCTGTGTGTGTGTGTTCGTGTGGGCGTGTGTATGTGTGCGTGTGTGTGCGTGCGCGTGTGTGCGTATGTATGTATGTGTGTGTGTGTGTGTGTGTGTGTGTGTGTGTGTGTGTATGTGTGTGTGTGTGTGTGTGTGTGTGTGTGTGTGTGTGTGTGTGTGTGTGTGTGTGTGCGCGCGCGCGTGGGTGCCTGTGCCTGTGGGCCAGGATATTGGAGCTGATATCTCCAAGATAAACACGGGCATTAGTCTGTCTGACACAGCACACCGAGATAGAGTTCCCGGCCAGGGGAACACAGAGAGAGAGCGAGAGGGTGTGTTAATGTCAGTTGACCTTTAGGTGTGGCCTGGGAGGCATCTCATGTGGAGACCATGGAGAGAAAGACCAGCATGGGGTCACCCTCTCCACCTCTCTCTCCCCCTCCCTCTCTATCTCACTAATAACATGCCGTTCATAGCAGCACCTACAACACGCTCTGTCTCCATCTCGCTCTGTAAATCTCTCTCTCTGTCCCTCCCCCCTTCTCTCTCTGTAAATCTCTCTCTCTGTCCCTCCACCCTTCTCTCTCTGTAAATCTCTCTCTCCGTCCCTCCCCCCTTCTCTCTCTCTCTCTCTGTCCCTCCCCCCTTCTCTCTCTGTATCTCTGTCTGTGTCCCCTCCCCCCTCCTCTCTCTGTCCCGGCGGCAGTGTGTGGGGACGGGGATTAAAAGGTGAGCTGGTGGTCAGTCGGTGCTGACAGATGCTGACTGAGGCCTAAGAATAGTCCGTGATAATGCGCTGAGAGCACGCTCACCGACACCTAGCCCCCGCCGGCACACACACACACGTACGGGGAGGGTAGGTACAGGACAGCCCGTTCGCGGGACTAGAGCGAGGCAGACATATGCATGCCAGGACACCGTGTCAGCGAGCACCCCCCCCCCCCCCCACGCTCTAATCAGGTGCAGCGATGTGCACTCCGGCTCACACCAGGCCTCCCCATTCACACAGCGGAGGAGGGGCTCCGTACCAGCTTGTTGAGGCCCAGGGCGCGCAGGGCCTGCTTCAGCCCGGCCAGGCGCTCTCTGCTCGGGGCGTAGGGGGCGGCGGCGGAGGGGGCCGGGGGGGTCTCGCCATGTGGTGCCTCGCCGAGGTACCTGGAGGAAGAAAACGAGAGGCGGAGAGGCCACGGGGGTCAGCGGCGGGCTGAAGCCGTGTCTCCCATAAACACACACACACACGCGCGCGCACACAC
>JAPMUY010010813.1:0-126687 GCA_026901105.3 Galaxias olidus
TGTTTCTTAATGATACAGTATACTACTGTATGTACACTGAGGAATTCTGGGAATAAACTGCCATAAACTGGTTAACGGATCAGATTTTTTGGCGGCATTGAGCAGTTGTCTGTGATAGCTAATCTGCCTATAGTTCACAAAAAATAAGTAAGTAGGCTAATTATCAGTTTACTTAATTGAATGCTTTTATCAACATGTCTTAAATAACATTTAGCAAGCAAAACCTAAAGTCAGTTTGCCATTTGATAAAAAAAATGTCTTGCTGGCGTACAGGCCGGCCGACCACATTAGCTGGTTTACTATGTTACTAGTAACGTTAGACTAGCCCACAAGTCTACTTGCACTAGAAAAATACTCAGGCAATATTTATAATTTTTCTTGTTTGTCGTTTGCTCAATACAAAGTCAATTAGAATACGTTTTTTCTTCACTCTTCGCCTGTCTTTGCTAGCGACGGGCGTATAATACAGACTTCAGTCAGTGCTGTCGGGGTCCGGGGAGTGTGACTACGACCAGCGCCGCAGCAATCAAGTTCAATTTGCATTAAGCTGTCCAAGACTCCAAGCATCGACAAACATCAGGTACCACGTTGATACTATTGATTTAAAAACGATTCAACCACTCTATCTGTTAGTATATCCTGCAGAATCAGATGGAATGATTAATTAATTCATTAATTATTATAATAAAATGTGTATGGAATTTGCTAATTTGCAGTTGCACGTTTGCTAGCTAGCAATGCTGACTTTCTGTTTTGGCTAACGTTACACATTAATTAAGTTAATAGTATTATTAAATATTACATATTTTTCTCATAGTAGGAAAGTCCAAATGTGAGCTATTTGTTTGTATTTTAAGCATGAGATGGAGCAACCTAAATTTGCTAATTGAGACAGATTTTGCATGCTGAAAATGTTTTCTTGTTCAACACATGGTGGTCTTTGCTCAGTAATCAGCTGCCTATACTTAAACATTATCTAAATCTGAAAATTGCATTTGAACTTAAGTTACTCTGACTTGCTGTTTGAATATGTTGGGAAAGGTGACATGGTGTAAGCCTATGCATGGTGTGCAAAGGTTATTAAAGAGCTAGCTAGGAAGTTCACCAATTGTAGTGTGCTTGGCAGTCCGGTCGGTGGTCAATTACTGATTTAATATATGCTTTGAGGCTGGTATGTAGAAGTTAATGGCTTTAGAAGTATTGTAAATAACTTCGGTTCACTAGTCAAAACAAAATGTTCCAGTGTCAATTTTGTACACAAGAATCCAGTACCGTATTGGCATATACCAGGCACATGAAAATACATAGAAACATTCCTAATTCTTCTTTCAATTGCTGCTTGCCTGATTGTAGTAAGACCTTTACAAAGTTCACCGCCTTTAAGTCACACTCCTATAGGTACCACAATGATGGGCCATCTTTGGTTAGCACGAGATTGTACAGTGCTAATCTTAGTTTGACATGCCATGTGGATTTTTGTAATGTCAATAGTGAGAATATGACTGGTTTCCTCAATCATCTAAGGACCCACTTAAAAGAAGGAACAACAATTACTTGTCCATTCAGAAAATGTGATAAAACATTCAACGTGATATCCACATTCACTTCACACTTGTCTAGAAAACACAAAAAATACTCAGAAGAGAGCTTACTTGACTCGATTTTGGAGGCACCTGTCAACTTAGACAGCAACCTAAATGAGGCTATTGAAAGGGACCAGCATTTCCATATGGATTGTGAACCTACTACCTCCAGTAATATGAGCGGTGACCACGATGTTTGTTCAGAGACTGCAGATGAAGGCTTGTTCATGAAAAATTTGGCCCTGTTTTATCTAAAGTTGCAGGCAAAGCTTTTGCTTCCCTCATCAGTAATTCAAACTATTATTGAAGATTTTCAAAATGTTCACGATATTAGCCAGTCCCATTTACTTTATAAATTAAATGAAAAGTTGGTCACAATTGGGGTTCCTGAGGCTGAAATAAATAATGTGATTGATGCTGTGAAAAGGGAAGATCTTTTTCGGGCATGTAACACTCATGTATTGAAAACAGACCAGAGAAGAAAAACTGTATTTAAAAATAGCTTTCATTACGTAGAGCCTGTACCGGTCTGTCTAGGTCAGAATGAAGAAGGAAAGGAGTGCTTTGCTCAGTATGTTCCTATCAAAACAACAATTGAGTCTCTGTTTTTGAGTGAGTCCATTAGGGAGCAGCACAAACAATCACATTCACAAGTCCAAACTGAAGATGTCATAAAAGATGTTTGGGATGGGAAAAACATTACTGAAAACCTGCTGTTTGTGTCTGAGGCCTCCTCATTAGGCTTGATTTTATATCAAGATTCATTTGAAGTAGTAAATCCACTTGGTTCTGGAAAGAAAAAGCACAAAGTACTTGCGGTGTATCTCACACTTGCAGACATTTTGCCACATAATCGATCAAGTATCGATCAAATGCAACTTGTTCTTTTATGTAGAGAGCAAGATTTCAAGTTTTTTGGCCAAGAATTAGTAATGGGTCAGCTGGTTAAAGACCTAAAAGATCTCGAAGTAAAGGGCATTACATTGTCGGGTGGGCAGGTTCGGAAAGGAACACTTTGTGCTATTGCAGGTGACAATCTAGGCTCACACAACATTGGAGGTTTTGTTGAGAATTTCAGCCGGAGCTTGCACTTCTGCAGATACTGTGAGATAGACAGACAAACATTTCAGTCTTCTCCTGTCTCAAGGGGCCCTAACAGAACGGTTCAGTCGTACAAAGATCATCTACAGAGCAATGTTCATGTACAGAACTTACCTACAGCAGGTATCAAGTTTGACTCTCTGTTTAATGAGCTCACTTACTACCACGTTTGTCAGCCGGGTTTACCTCCATGTCTTGGCCATGACCTTTTTGAAGGTGTTGTCGCTTATGATCTGGCTTTATACATTAAACATCTTGTTACAAAAGACAAACGATTCACTTACCAAGAGTTAAATAGACGAATAAATCAATTTAAATATCTTGGTAATGATGCGCATGACAAACCTTATGAGGTCAACCCAGGGAGTGAAAAGCTTGGTGGGCATGCTGTACAGAACTGGTGTTTCTTGAGGTTGTTACCAGTTTTAGTTGGTGATAAGATCGAAAGTCCCGCTGAGGATGAGGTATGGCAACTAGTGTTGCAATTGCGGGATATTGTTGAGTTTGTTTGTGCACATGCCATTTCTACCGGTCAGATTGCCTACTTAAGAGTCTTGATAGATGATTATTTGCACTTCAGAATGGTGACTTTCTCCGATAGTCCTCTGAAGCCCAAACATCACTACGTGTCACATTATCCAGAGCTCATTGTCCATTTTGGCCCTCTCATTCGTCTGTGGACTCTTAGGTTTGAGAGCAAGCACACATACTTCAAACAATGTGCAAGGAAGTTGCATAACTTTAAAAACCTGTGTGCCACTCTTGCTGAGAGACATCAGCTTCTTCAAGCGTTTTTAAGTGCTGGCAACTTATTCCCCCCTCATGTGATTGTTGAGAAGGAAACAGAGTTCTTTCTAAATGACTACAATGATGCAATTAGAGATTCAGTTGTCCATCTTAATGCTCAGTCTACCAACACTGTAGTTACTCACGAGGTAACAGTAAAGGGTACAAAATACAGAAAGAACATGTTTATTGTGATCTGCAGAAGTGATGAGGGTCTCATATTTGGTCAGATCAAGCTTATACTAATCAAAGCAGATTCTGTCAATTTTGTCACACAAAATTACCAATCTGTGAATCTCACTGATCAAGGTCTCCATTGCCTTGCAGACCAGCCAGTGCAGGAAAAGCTGAGTTGTGTTGCTCAAGAGGAACTAGCAGACTACTACCCATTGCCTGCATATGAGATGTGTGGTTTGTCAGTGATTGCTCTTCATCACTCTGTCCTCTCTGTAGAATGATGTCAGAGTTGGGAGAGATAAGAGGAGTCATCGTTACAGCCTTGCCTACTCTTCCGGGGGATAAGGTGGACCAGGTGTTGGAGAGGCTTTTGAACTGGGGTGTGGAGACCGTACAAGACTTGGAGTATGTGGAGGCAGCACCAGGGGCAGACATGTCAGACCTTTTGCAGCCCATCAAGCTTCGGAAAATGCTTGATGCCTTCAAATGTATGTTGTCACATAAGTGTACCATAGTGTATATAGAAGTACTGATAGTTAGAGCGTTGCCATGTTCTTCTCTGAACGTGAATTTTGAAAAGAAAACCTCAAAGAACATTTAAAATATATAATTTGCATTAGTTGCATTCTCTATTTTGAATAGTGGAATATTTTCTTGTAAATTGGGTAAACTAGGCACTTCTATAGCATGATTTTGTGACATACAACTTCTCCTTGTATAAAGATTTTTTTTTTTTTACTTTTTAGATGTGGGTAAAAACAAGCAGACCCTCCCAATTGCTTCCAGCTCAACACCTTCAAGTGGCTCAGGATCCGACAGCCAACTGACCTCTCCATCAGGATCTACAGCCACTTGGCCAGACTCCTTTCAGGTTCATTGGGAACTTATGCCATTGGATTTGCAAACCGCTATTACCAATGGAAGGAGACCCACTCCTGCAGATCGACGGACAATGATCAGAGTCCTGGCTGACGAGATTAGAAAAGTGGACCCAAACCCAGCACGCTCTCAATGCCGTATTGTTGCGCTTAAAATTGTGCGTCAATATCCCAAGAGCTTTGCTGACTTCAGAGTGCAAGACGAGGCAACAATGGTGGGAGAAGGGTATGGTTCCCTCCTTGAACAACTTAAGGTCCGCATAGAAAACCTTAATAGGTGCAACACACTGGCACGCCGCCGCTCTCCCGGACAGGGACAGGACCTGGAACAACAACAAAAAGGGGGCTGTACGAGTCCTATGGTGGCACGCAGTGGCAACCCTTGATGCCTCCAGGTGAGAGTGAGACCATGCTGGAAGCAAAGAGGAAGCTGTTGGAGGACATCTACTTGCGTGAGGGGGTAGCTGGGGTAGATAAAGCGGAAGTTAACTCAATAATGAATGCCACATACTGCCTGCAGCGGTCGGATATCAATAAAACACCAGCTCCTTCAGTAGAAGACCTCAGGAACAAGAGGCCTTTTCTTTTTTTTGCCAAGTTTATTTATGCACACTTTGAGAGGCTAACAGGTGTGTGCGTGCTTCGTGTCATGAGCCAAGCAATCGAGGACTCTGGACGACAACTGATAGAAATGTTCAAGTCCAAGCCAACAAACGAGGAAATGAAAATAGCTCTGTCCACTGAAGAAGAGGAGAGAGCTGCCTTTGTTATAAAGTTAATCTTGGCTCACTTTAAGGAAGACACAAAGGGACTTTTGCTCCATGCTGATGTAAGTATTTGTAAAACATGAAAAAACGCAGCACTCGCACACACATACAGTGCCCAAATTGCATTCAGATTTGACAGTGGAATATGCCATTGTTGGATCTGAAGGGCATATCATGGCATTTTGGGTTATGTCTACCAGCTGTGCCTCTTCATCTTCAAGTTTCCCCCCATTTATTTTTAAACGGCCACAACCTTTAAGTATGCAAAAAAAGACATTGTAAGTAGTAATATTTTATCCTCCAGAGGTTTGCCACAGTTGCAGATGTCCGGGCAACACTCACCCTTCCTGCGAGTCCTCGACTTATTGTACTTGGTAAGTCTTTATTGCACAATGATAGGTTCAAGATAGATTTCAAATAAGCTCATCTATTACGATTTATTTTATTTATTTTTGTGTTTCCTAGGAAACATTTTACAATTTGACATACAATCTTTTGAGTTGATTAATGAAATTTTATCATTATTGAATACATTTTAATTCAAATTTTAAACTAAAGAAAATTACAGAACGTCCCTGTCAATTAAATATGTTATTTCATAGACCTATTTTTTTATTTGACTGCAGGTGAAATGCTGACCAATGGACAATGGATGATCAGTTTGGAAGGCCAGGTTATCTGTGAGGGGGTACAACCAACATTTCTGTCTGGACTTGCGGCGTTGTTTTCTACCTACTATGTCTTTAACCTGGAATATCCAGCAGAGGTTGCTTGCACATTGGAGTTCATCCAAAGGTAAGTCTCTCTCTTTCCTCTCTCTCTTCCGCCAGTGTTGATCTGGGACAAGAGGTCATCCACTTGTCCCTGCTCAGCAGTCTGATCTTTGTCAACTAAACTCACAACAAGCACACATCAACAGTTGTAATGTTAATCAGTGTGTATAACTCAGTGCTGTAGGACTCGGACTTGAGTCACGATTTTCACGACTTTGTTACTCGACTTGGTCTCGGACAGTGATAACTTGGACTGTAATGTTATCAGATTTTTTTTTATATTAACTTTGATCATATTCTTAAGAATTATAAATTACATTTTGTTTTCATTTTGTTCAAAAACGTAATGTTTAAATGTGATGCTCTATCAGTAGCATATATTGATACAACATATTAATCAATTTGTGGGCTTATATTTATTGTGAGAACCAGTACGGAATAATATGACAGGACTCGGATTTAGACCTGTAGGGACTGACTCGACTCGGACAGGACCTATGGTGTCTTGGACTTGGGACTCGACTCGGACTTGAGGGTTAGCAACTCGACTACAGCACTGGTATAATCATGTTAAATAGAAATAACTGTTTAATAGAAACAAATGCCCACTACACTTTTCCCCCCTTCCAATCCCATTGCAGATGGGTGGTGAATACTGACAAATCATTGCAGCTTTGGCTTATGGTCACGAACCCTGTATTCTGATCAGCCTTTTACACTGTTTGCTTTATTCCACTCATTCTCCCCTCCCTCCGCTCTTCACATACACCTAACTATTATGTTTTTTTTCTATTTTGTCTTGTAGGCGATTCATGGGCATCAATCCTGAAAGGGATCAAAGATCAAGAAAGGGAAAGTAACATCTTAGAAGTCCGGACGCTTAGTGGCAAAGAAAGAAATGACAGTGAACCCAAATGTCTCGACTCTTCTTCGGAAGTTGGTTGACTTCGAGTGGGACTTCTAAGTCAGTTTGCCTCTCTCTCTCTCTCTCTCTCTTTTCTCTCCTCTCTCTCCCTCACTCTGTCTCCATCACTGTTGCTGCTGCCCCCCCCCACACACACACACACACACACTTACCCACCCCCGCCAATTTGGACCAATGGGACTCAAAGCATCACGGCCACAGTTTTAAGTTGTTTTTAACCACAGATAACTCGGTTTGGCCGCAGTACGTCTCCCAATCGTATTCTCTCATTATTGAACTTATTCTCTCTTTATTTGTTTGTGGTTAAAACAAAGACATTTACTTTGCGAGAATCTATTGTAACTGTACTTTGCACATATTTACCACTATACTATGTTCTAAATGTAAGTTATATGTGTTATATACTCAGAACTCGCATGTCCAAACACGTTGTCGTTGAAATGCACCATTGTTTAATTTTAACAGCAGACAAACCCCTTTTGTGTAAAATCAAATCTTAATAGCAAGAGATTTGTGAATTTCTCTTTATATTTTCATACAAACAGTGCTGTCTTGGGGTTGCTTTTCAATAAAAAAATGTGCGGTAATAAAATGTCCTTTTTGTCAGATACACTCTATATTGTTCCAAGAAAAGATTTGTCTATTATGCAAAATGTCAGACATAATTCAGTACCAACACAGTTCAGTTACAGTAATTGGACAGCATTAACAGTATAAAACTGTACTCTATTATAACAGTAACCTCCTGTAAACCTAAATCACAGTATACCTGCTGTGAAATAACAGTAATCGACTGTCAACGTACCTGCCAGTAATTTACTGTATTTTTTTAATGTACAGTAATGGACTGTAAATTGACTTACCGTAAGTGTACTGTAAAAAAACAGTAATCTACAGGCAACTCTACTGCCAGTAATTTACTGTATTTTTTGAATGCACAGTAATGGACTGTAAATTCATTTACAGTGGCTTTACTGTACAAAAACAGTAATTGGCTGGCAACTCTACTGCCAGTAATTTACTGTAAATTTAACGGATAATTTTTTACAGTGTAGGTAAATGGTATTGGCATTTCATTAAATATAAATAAAATGTCCTTTCCAAAATATCAGGGGAAATTACTGAAATTGCAGACAAAGCTATGCAAAATTGTACATAAAGGTATACTAAAATAAAGAACTGTAGGTTTATGAATAATTAATTAAATAAAAATGCACAGAAACTGTCAATGCAGGACGAATCTCTATCATGTACAACGTTCTGCAATGGTTGCGCCACATGATACTTGGTTTCACCACATGATGTTTTTAAGTTTAGTAAAATTTTACAGGCACAGAATTGACCACCTAAGATAAAAAGCCATTCTTCCCACCAAAGACCACTATCAAATTTATCATAGAAATGTAGATTTGCAGATAAAACCTAATATTAATATATTTTTTAAGTCCTATCCACATCCACATCCAAATGTGGCAACTACATTCCAGCAGTTAAAAATATGCATTTTTTCCATATTTGAGAAAGACGTACTAACCTGTTAGATGTTTCTTTGGGTCCTTGGCATGCACCTTTCTGATAGTAGTTTCTATACTTGAATTGTTTGCAAAATAAAAATCCCAAAATGGTAGTTTCTTGATGGTCTCACCAGATGATATGTCATAAAATGAACGTCTTCGGACAACATTCGTTTGTATATTATGATGAAAATATAAATGCAGATGCTTTGCAATTTTGTCAATGAATAGAAAACATGTTTGAAATTATGCCAAATGGGGCAGGAGATACATCTCAATAGATTAAAATTTATTTTAAACATGTATCTAAATAGAAGTCATGGCTTGACGGTTGCACCATATGATATTTTGACACTTCAAACATCAGAAAAATTACCAATAACTAAAAGGTTTGGAAAAGTTAAAGTGGGTACGTACGTATATGGGAAAGGTAGTTTAGTTTAGTTTAATTGCGAACAAACGTTTCCAGCGTGCAATCACCTAAGACAAAAATAATAACAATAATAATAAAATAAAATAAACAAAATAATAATTAAATAATTGAATAAATAAGTAAATACATATAACCAATAATCCCAAAAAAGTGAATATTGTATTTAAAAAGAAAAACTAATAATATGAACACTCACATAATTCTCAATCATAGCTTGTTCGAAAAGGAGTAGGAAGAAGTATAAACTTATTATTTCCAACCCCTTGCCTAAAATAAAAATCAAGTGTCTCCATTGATATTAACAAAATCAATAGATCAATTATTTACAAATCATATTTGCATGTGTGGTTGTCCTTTCAATAAAAACGCAACACACACTTTTTACATAAAGTACAATAATCAGATTACAGCCACATTAATCATTAATTACCCATACATACATTGCATTCATCCTCCCTATACCTCTCCAGGACAATTTTTTTCAATCTTTTTTTAAACTGCAATAGATTTGCACTTTGTTTAAGTGTGACATCTAAACCATTCCACAGATTCACCCCATAAATTGATATACACATACTCTTCAGAGTGGTGCGAACACAAATTTTTTTTAACTCTGATTTCCCTCTTAAATTATAACCCCCCTCTTTGTTAGAAAACATTTTATGTATATTAGCAGGAAGTAGATTATTTGTTGCTTTGTACATTGTTTGTGCAGTCTTTGATTCTACCAGATCCATAAACTTCAATGTATGTGCCTTTAAAAACAGCCTGTTGGTATGCTCACGAAATCCTACATTGTGTATAAATCTTATAGCCCTTTTTTGTGGTATGCATAATGAATGTAAGTTGCTTTTGTATGTTACCCCACACCTCGACACAATAGTTCAGATATGGTAATACAAGGGAACAATACAAAATGTTGAATGATTTATGATCTAATATATTCCTTGTTCTTCCCAAAACAGCAACTTAGATCCTAGCCAACTTAGCTCTCACATATCTTATGTGAGGTTTCCAGCAGATTTTGTGGTCTATAATCACACCCAAAAATGTATTTTCATATACTCTTTCTATATTGACATTGTCTATCATTACTTGTAGATGAGAGTTTATTTTACGATTTCCAAACAGCATACATTTGTTTTTGTTCAAGTTTAATGATAATTAGTTTTTATCAAACCACCATTTTATTTTACTTAATTCAGTTGTGAGCACCTCCAAAAGCTGCTGTAAATTCTCCCCAGAACAAAATATGTTAGTGTCATCAGCAAATAAAACACATTTGAGGCTCTTTGATACCTTGCATATGTCATTTATATATAAAATGAACAACTTTGGCCCCAATACTGACCCTTGTGGCACCCTACAAGTAATGTCCATACATTCCGACTTATGTTCTCCTATTCTTACTCTTGTTGCCTATTTCTAAAATAACTTTTCAACCAATTTAGTACCACTCCTCTAATACCATATCTTTCCATTTTTTGGAACAATATCTCATGATCAATGGTATCAAATGCTTTTTTTTTGATCTGTAAATACTCCCACTGCATATTTATTTTTATCTATACTATTAGTAATTTCCTCGGTTAACTCAATCAGTGCCATACCTGTGGATCTATTTGTTATAAATCCATACTGACTCTCATTCAACAATTCATGTTAATCAATAAAGCTATCTAACCTATCTATGAAGAGTTTTTCTAACTCCTTGGAGAACTGAGAAAGTAAAGACACAGGCCTATAATTTGTAAAGTGATATCTCTCCCCAGCTTTGTAAATTGGGATGACTTTTGCTATTTTCATTTTGCTTGGAAATTTACCCATTTGGAAGGATAAGTTAAAGATATAAGTTAGTGGTTTTGTAATACCCTCAATGACCTTTTTGACTACCGTCATGTCAATTTCATTCCAGTCAGTAGATGTTTTGTTCTTGCAATTACTAACAATCTTGATTATTTCATTTTCTTCTACTGCTCTAAGAAAGAATGAGCTTGGATTTCTTTCCATAGTAACATCAGCAGCATCCCCATCTGTTGAAACTGGGTGTGTTATCTCTTCTGCCAATGTTGGTCCAACACTTACAAAAAATGTGTTAAATCCATTAACCACCTCATTCATATCGTTTCTGGCTTTATCATTATCTATTTAATATAGTGGGTAACTTGAGTCTCTTCTTCCATTTCTGATTATGCTGTTTAACACATTCCATAAGCCTTTCATGCTATATTTATTATCCTCTAATTTTTTATTATAATATTCCTTCTTACATCTCCTCATAACATTCATTAACTTATTTTTATATTTTTTATATTTATTTTCTGCCTCTATTGTTCTATATCTGATGAGTTCTTTATATATAGTATTCTTTTTTTGCAGGCATTTTGTAGCCCTTTTGTAATCCAAGGTCTATCTGTATAGTTGTTTTCTATTCATTTTTTTTATTGGGCAGTTTTTATCGTACAATAACATGCATATGTTCAAAAACCTTTTATATGCTTTGTCGACATCCTCTTCATATATTGTTTCCCAGATTGATAGCAGTTCATTTCTGAATGTACACATAGTTAGTTCCGTTCTTTATCGTATGTATTTACATTTATAAGCATCCGTTTTCCTATTATAATTTCCATCCCATACTAAAAATACTGGTAAGTGGTCGCTGATGTAATTTATTAATAAGCCGCTCACTATGTTGTCGTCCATCACATGGTATGGTAAGGTATTAGATATATGTGTTGTCTTCTTATGTGTTTGGACATATTTTAAAAGGCAAGTAATGCGGTTGGACAGAAAAAGTAGGCGTCACGTCATTGACCCATAATCAGTCCTTACAATAGACATTTACCACAATTACTATACAGAAGTGTCATATTTATCAAATTTATCAAATTCTCACAGTATGGTTGTCACCAATGGCCTAATGAAGGTAGTACTTTTATTTTCCTTATGAACAGCCAGCCACATATTGTCCAATTATCTTGATTTTGTACATAGCTAGTGAACATGAAACACAATGCAACTGCAAATAGTGAGACATCATGGTAGACTCATGTCAAACGTGACTGCAGCAGCTGGTCTGCATTAACGTTAGCCGTATAGGTAGCGCACCTTTTCTGAAATGTCTACTGCAAAATAATTGTCAGTTAGCAGTACTCTACTGTCGTAAGTGTTCTTTCTTGTTCAATATTGATTATTTTACCTTTTAGCAACTTCGCTACAGGACTTGGCATCATAGTAGGGAAACACGACATGGAAATATGCACAAATTAGCCTAACACTGCTGAAATGTTAGTTAACTGGCTAGAAACATTTAGCCAAATATAACTGCAAGCAGTGATACGGTGGCCGGCATATAAAACGAATGACAGACCAAAAGAACTTTAAGGAAAAAAAAGAAGAAATTTAAAAATAAGAAGTTGGAATGGTGATAGTGGAGGAGGTATCCCAGACAACACACCCATGTGGGGCCCAAATGGGTTGCACCTGGTCTCCAGGCCGCAGCCGGATATTATTGGATATGTGGGGCCCATGTGGGATACCCAACTGGGGCCCAGCTAATTTTGTCTGCAGTTTCCATGGAGGCCCCACATGGGTTAGTCCAGATGCAGTGGCGGCTCGCCTGCAGAGGGCGTTTAAGGGCACAGCCCTCCCTGGCTCTCCCAGGTTTTTTAAAAATAATCAATAATTACTTATTTTATGTGTTTTATTTGTTAATGCTGTATGTGTTTAAAATGCACAAAAACGTGTAATATATAAAATATAAATCATCATATTTGAGGTAAAATTAGTTGACTGTTCATCCCATAAACGTATTTATGTCTATGGCTCATCCCCTCTCTCTTGCTAGCGCTTCAGCGCTTCTGTGGTGGTAGAAAAACAGCACACAGTACATCTCTATGGCTCTGATTCAGTGCAGCAGCACCAGCCAATGGCTGACCGAAGACATGAACATAGCAACAGTGGCAAAATAAATTTAGCCAATCAGCGTCCTCGAATCTGCTGCCAGAAAAGGCTGTAAGTTTACTGCCCTAAGCAGAGTACGCCTGTGGCAGAGAAGGTTGGTTTTATGATTTGCCATAAGATCCAGAGAGAAGAAGACCATGATGAACGTAGAGATGCAAGACCCAGGATGTCAGGCCAATCTGAGTTACGCCTGGCTCCTTTTGTGGCGCTGGTAATGGCCAGAGAAACCAGTGGCAAACCAGCCTCAAAACTGCCCCCTGTTGGTGGCAAGCCACTGGCGTTTGGCAATTGCCAGAGACACCAGCCTAAATTCTGCTCCCTGGTGGTGGCATGCCACTAACCTTGGCTTTGGCACTTGCCAGCCGCACCAGCCGTGGCTCACCGTCAATTTGGCTCAAACCAGTGGCACCAGCCAGACTTGTCAGCAGTGTTATTATGTTCGGCGTACACGCCATTGCTTGTTTGTCACTTCTGATACAAGTTTGTTAATGCTGTTTAACCTATACGTGTACAATAAACAATTTTAATGGGAAGGGAACTAACTATCAAAATGATTGCTCCCTATCTAGCTGCATGTGTGTACGATCGGCCATTAGCATTAGCTCGCTAACACTATCCTTCCATGACTTGTAGAAGCTAACGCAATGGCTAACGTTTACGACTCTAGATTGTTGACGCAAACGTGATATTTTCTGACTGATTAAATAGTCCTATGAGTATAATGTGTCTTGTTAATCAGTTCGTTTTAATTAGTTCGTTTTATTAGTTGAATTAAAAATGTTAAATTTCTCGCTGTGGCTTCTGTGTTTCCCCATAGCTAAATATTCAGCCGTAAAAAGGTGTTCAACATGTCGTCCTAGATGCTATTGTAAACATGCTGGATTAGCTTGTCTGTGTAATCAATTTACGTCTTTCTTTTAATGGTCAATTTGCACTCGCCCTATAGACTGAGAACTATGAGAGAATGATACATGGTCCATGAATACAGCCCATTTGCCGACATTCATTGTTATTATATAGCCAACAAAGATACATGTTTGTTCAATACTTTGTTCTGATATAAATTTAATACAATTCATTATGAATTCATAATTATCAGTAAACAATTTTTTTTATGTGAAATACATTGCCTCTTAAAATATCACAAACCAGCTGCTTGAATTAAATGAATCAAACTAAATAAAACAAGTTGGGTAGAATTTGAAATCAGTCCAATTTTATCAATCTACATTTAGGGCTAAACATTTTCATAAAATAAATACTTTGTAATAAATTTGTTAAATAAGTCTAAAGTCAATGTCCTTGTAGACAAAAGTTGTTTGGAAGAAAGTAAAGATAGGAAACTGTACCCCCTAAAGGAAATAACGTGGACTTCAATCAATAAACATGTCATGTTTTTTGTAAATCTTTGGAGAGTCAATTGTCCTTGTTGTCCAGTCAAGATGTGGGCCACAGATTGACAATGAAGAAAGTGTGTGGGTTGGACCACATACAAAACTGACAAAAAACAGAATTGCAGTAAAACAGTCATTTTCTGCAAGATTGAAGACTGCATTTTGTTCTGTCAAAACATTAAATAATCGGACATAATTATTATTAAAATGCATAAAACTACAGCCGTGCTGGAAGGAATGTATGCCAGAAGAAATCTTGACCTAATGAGTGTGGATTTGTCGAGCAGAGAAACAGGAAATTAAACCAAGCACAATTTAAAGAAATTAACTTTAAATGTGGTGCACTTAAACAGATTAAGGACAAGCTTTATGTTTATTGAGTTGTGTTGACGCTTATTCTTTGTTATGATCTGTAATGACTTATCACTCACTGCAAGTATTGCTATAGTCACCAGCTGGCGGAAGAGAGATGATCAAGTAAAAATGGCAGTGGAAAAACACTCCAGTTTGGGCAGTTCATATCACTCTCTACTATTCAGCTCTTGTGAATAATGTCATCCATGTTGTGTTGATCTTCGTTGCTTCTGTAATGTCAATGCTGCCAATAACACCAGTGCAGTACAGACACTATAATTTTGTATATACATGCAAATTCAGAGAATTGAAAACAGAAATAAGTATAATAGCATCAGAGATACAATGGCATTGTTGCTGTGTCATTAACCATACAATGAAAGCATGTAAACTCATTACTAATTGTAATTTCTTTGTAGAGCATTCCAGATTCGTGTGAAAAACATACCCATAGAAAATAATTCTGCCTTACGTTGTTGATATATGCCAAAGACTACACAGCACCAAGGGACAGAATAGTTTGGCTAGTTGCAGATTACTTAAAATTAAAAACAATATATATATATATATATATATATATGTATATGTATATACACACACGTCACACAGCTTAGGTAGGTATAGCACCAACTACGCCACTGGGTGAGGTAAGGTCCAGAAAGAACACCTCCAGATTCGTTGCAGCCTGAGTTTGCACAAGAAACAAAATAGATTTAAAAATAATCAAAGATTTTTTATTTGGATTAAAATTCAGTTGATCCAGAGGGAGGCACGAAGTTTTCCAAAGTAGCTGTCTGACAGGAATAGACTGGTACTGGAATGAGGTTGATCAAAGCAGTCACTGACCAAACAATCACTCCAGGAAAACTTAGTAATAAAAAAGTAGAAAAATAAAGACCCACCCTGACCAAGAGTTGGTTTTTATTTTTATACAGTCTTTTGTTTGTTTTAGATGATTTTGGTTGTTTCCACTTCAAGCCTTCCAAAGCTTAATATTCCCAGTAAGCTACTCACGTTGTTCCTCTTGAGATATCAAATTGTCCTCCCCATGTCCGTTAAGGGATCCCTCAGTCCGTGTTTCCTGCGGTATTTAAGCAGGCAAATCAGTCCGCCACGATCTACCCTCTTTTCGGCCGCCGTCTCCTGTGCGCTCTGTCCTTTCACAAAAAAGTCCTTTCACAAACAAGTTCTTTTTTTCTCCCACAACCACACCCTCTTATACAGCTTAACCCACAGGTGACATCAATCAGTAGGAGAGTTCCCAATTTGCGCGAGCAGTGTCTTCCCAGTCCACTCCATTATGGTTTCTATCTAAATACATGCGACAAAGTAAAAAAATAAAAACAGGCAATCATGCATCACTGCAAACCAATGTAAACACCACATGCTATTTATGAAAGTAATTTGATAAAACACATCCAAAAATCAATACTTAATAAAATCTCAATTTGAGCACAAAATCGTCACTTGTGACATACATATATCATTTCATGAGCCAAAAGATGGTGGCATGCCGCCGGCATGAGCAAAAGGCTGGTGGCGTGCCGCCGGCATGAGCTAAAGGCCGGCGGCGTGCCGCCGGTATTTGCCAAAGGTCCGTGGCGTGCCGCCGACATGAGCAAAAGGCCGGTGGCATGCCGCCGGCATGAGCAAAAGGCCGGTGGCTTGATGCCGGCATGAGCAAAAGGCCGGTGGCGTGCTGCCGGTATTTGCCAAAGGTCCGTGGCGTGCCGCCGACATGAGCAAAAGGCCGGTGGCATGCCGCCGGCATGAGCAAAAGGCCGGTGGCTTGATGCCGGCATGAGCAAAAGGCCGGTGGCGTGCTGCCGGTATTTGCCAAAGGTCCGTGGCGTGCTGCCGGCATGAGCAAAAGGCCGGTGTCGTGCTGCCGGCATGAGCAAAAGGTCGGTGGCATGATGGCGGCATGAGCAAAAGGCCGGTGACATGCCACCAATGTCATTAAAAAGTCAGATTGTGTTTTTTGTGGTTTTTTAAATATATGTTACATTAATATAGGCTACAAACGATTGATTTAGCTTGATCAGATCCGCAAAATCATCACTGCTGCAGCCTAGTTATATTCACTGTTGGTTTTCTTATCTAACAGGCCCACAGAAGACCATGCATTTGAGTGATAGGGCCTACTTGGCGTTTTTGTTGTTGTGAATTGAGATATACACGTTACATTCAGATATAAATAATCAGATTTGGCCCATCAGACTTACAGTAGCCTATAATCATATGCAGGCAGCGTTGACGAAAACGAAATACATTTGTGGACCAAAATGTGTTGTTAAAAAGAATTTAGCCCAATGACACTACCACTTTCAGCACTTTCTTCAACTTCTTCAGAATGTGTCTATCAAGTTCATCCTGCTCACTGATTAAAAAAAAGGAAAGTTGGATAGGGAGAAAATGGTTTTCACTTTCATGCCCCCGTTTTAGTAAAGTTAGTAACGTTATGTTAACTTAGCTAAATTAATATTTGATATTGTGAAGCGTCTTTGGGTGTTAAAAGCGCGATATAAATAAAATGTATTATTATTATTATTATTATTATTATTAAATCACTAGAACTATTTAAATAAATTGATATAGACCCTTAGCTAATAATAACCCAACGTTACGCCATCGCTGAAAAACGAATTTTAGCAAAAATAATAATATACAATAACATACAATTTCCCAACGCGCTGTAGCTTAGACCTACGCATCAGGGGCAGCATAGTCTCGCGAAGTCAGACTTATCTCCACACTTCGTTGCGTCCGGAGCGACTGGCTTGCCACCAGCGGGGTCAGTATTGAGGCTGGTTTGTCGCTGGCTTCTCTGGCAATTGCCAAAGCCAGTGGCTTGCCACCAGCGGGGGCAGTATTGAGGCTGGTTTGTCGCTGGTTTCTCTGGCAATTGCCAAAAGCCAGTGGCTTGCCACCAGCAGGGGGCAGTACTGAGGCTGGTTTGCCACTGGTTTCTCTGGCCATTACCAGCGCCACAAAAAGAGCCAGGTCTTTCTGGCCAATCTTCTCTGTCAAGCACCTGCTAACACGATTCTCTTCATCAAAACCCTTTGGAAAGGAGAACTTTGGATGAGAAAATAAGAGAGCTTGGACCACATCAACCATATATTAAGATAGAACAACAGGCTAGCCAGACCAGTAAAGAAAAGTACACGTGGGGCTTAAGTTCAACTTACAGGCCGGTCATACAATTGTAAACATATTTGTTTTGTTTTGTTGAATGTATGCTAATTAACCACAATCTAGAATTTTTGCTAACAAGAGCAAAATGGTTCAAGTGTACGGTCTAAACAAAGTTGTGACTGTTATTTTTACGTGTAGGAGCTTGAGTGTCGAATACAGTGTCTTATCCTTGACCATCTGTATGTTTAAATCTTTGCCAGGTATGTGTAATATGTTTATGTATATTTACTGTACTTTTTGTAATGTGTTTTTGTATGCTTGCTAGTTCTACTTTTGCATTGAGGAAATGGGTTATGATGTGGGTTTATTAGCGTTAGTAACGTTATGTCTGTAAAGCTATATGATCACATTGTTTAATTTGACACTACCCTTTTATTGATAAATTTGGCGAAGACGGAGCTGGAGTGTCCAATACCATGTCTTATCCTTGACCATCTGTTTGTTTAAATCTGTGCCCAACAATTATGCAATAAACTGCATGCACCCAACGTTTTGTGTGAGAAACTTTAATGGAAGCTGACACTTCTCTACTTTGAAGATGATCAAGAACTACCTGAGGAAGAGTATGACACTGGAACGCCAGAATGCTCTGGCTATGCTTTCTATGGAGAAAAAAATTATCTAAAACATCCCTGACTTTAATAATTAAGTAATTTAGAGGTTTGTCACTCAGAATGACAGAATGGCCAAAAAAATAAGATGCCAGACCCACACACAAAGTTCCCCTGACCCCTTTTGTTTTTGTATTTGACTTTAGTAAGATGGTATTGTGTAAGATTGCTTGAAATGTTTAATATTGACATTTAATAAATACTTACTATTTAGCAGAACACTGGTGTCCTGCACATAGTGTTTAATTGTATTTGTAAGTACAGAATCGGGGAATAATAATAATAATACTATTAATAACAATAGGTGCCCGGCTGCATAGCCGGCCACCTAATAATAATAATAATAATACTAACAATCACCATCTATGTTGTTTCTCTCAGTGTTCTTCTCTTAACTCTTTGTAGACTGCATTGGCCAAACAAAAAAAAAAAAAATGAAAGAAGATTATTTTTACATATTAAAGGGGCCCTATTACGCTTTTTGGGGCTTCCCCTTTCCCTTAGCATGTTATACAGCGTTTTGTGCATGTAAAAGGTCTGAAAAGTTACAAAGCCCATAGTCCATGCCAAAGGGAGCTACTCTCTCTCTCACAGAAAACACTGCTCCTGAACTGCCTGAAATGCATTGTTTGTAGTCCGGCGTTTTCTTCCGTAACTTATCTACGTCACTAAGTCACACATTTGAATAATGTTTGGCACGCACTCAACCAGAGTCAGTCAGAGCGGATTCCGGGTGGTGTCCCCATGTCGAGACAACGCTGTTTTCGTCAGAGCGAAGGCAAATTCCCTTTGTTTGGCCAGCTGACCTATCAGAGCAGACTGGGCTCGTCGGGAGGGGGGCCTTAAAGAGACAGGAGCTAAAACGGAACGTTTCAGACAGAGGGTGAATAGAGGTGCTGCAGACCCAGGCAGTTTGGAAAAAATGTATTGTTTATTGAACATTAATACACGTAAACCTATTCTAGTAGAACTCCTAAATAAAGGTATGAACCTGAAATTTTGCATAATAGGGCCCATTTAAGAAAAAGGTTGTGTAAAGGTAGACTACTGTTGTTGTGTCTTCACTTTCACCTTTTTTCAGGTTCAGGAACCGTAGAGGGTGCTCGTTTACAAGTAATTCCAAACACACCAGTCTCATCAAGTTTTATCGTCTTTGGTTTTGACCGGATGGCACTGCCAGTCTTAAAGCCTTGGCAACCCTATTAAAAAACATGGTAAGAAAGCTTTTGACAGCCCTTGGTTCCAACCAATTTACAAGTCAAATTTACTCTGAGGAAAAGTAGGGTACTGCTCCCTACTTTAATATTATTAGGAATCTGATCTGCATTAATTCATCAGCCTGTTCTGCCGTTTGAATTTACGTAACACATTTGAAAAGAGGTTTAAAGAGGTTGGTTTAAAAGCATCACAAAAGGTTTGTCTTCCAATAGTATATGGATCACAATCTATTTCTGCAGGTTAGGGATACTGAAAACACTGATGTTAAATCCCCTTACTTCCCCTTATGCATGTGAACCAACGAAGTCATCAACGACCCTTTGGTTTGCAAAATACTTATTGCCATGCTTTGGTTGCTCAAGACTTGTTCCAGATGACAATTTTTTTGGCAAACCAAACAAAGCATCTGCTGCAAGCACAACAGTACCATTTTCCTGAAAGATGCACACATAGCTGCAATGTACTTTGTAAAGCGCTTTGCAAAAAGCCTTCCTCTATAATCCATCCATCAACAACATACTTGTCATAATATTCTAGGTTGAATATACATTTGTTATTGTTTGTGTTTTGGAAATCAGGGCTGAGTTAAAAAATGTAGGTATATGTCATTGCTATTCGCCCTAGCTGCAGCAAAATACCTGAAGGCAAAGTGGGCACTGGGTACCATTGGAAGACTTTGGGGCAAGACACAGTACCATATTAACCTCCAACATTATATGTCTAAATTCCTCAAAGGCCTCGCTGATAAGCCACATATAAAGGTCTTGTTGCTTCCCAGTCCACTCCATTATGGTATGAATTGAATTAGGTAATTTAGTTATTTGGCTTGCAAGTGAGTGAGGACAGAAAAATGTCATATGTGGAGGTGTGACGTACTATTTGAGGAAAATTGAGAGCCTGGCAAATGGCTTTCAAAGACACGCCACTCTCAAGCAGTAAACTGGCCATCTGCTTAAGAAGGGAGCAAGCGACTGCGGTCTGAGGTTGGCGGGGTGTCCATGGCCACAGCATGTACCTAAACAGAATCAGAGACCAGACGGAAATGTGGCGTGTGCAAAACAACTGTACCAAGTGAAGACCCTTCCAGTATGTCAACTTCACTCAGTCTAATCCATTCGTGTGCAATGGGGTCATCTTGGATGTAGTAGATCCATGCACTGTGAATACAAACTGTTCAGATATATGACTACGTGTTAGTGATACATCATGTTAGTGCTTAGTAAATATTGTGATGTAGCTTACCTGACCAAAGCCACTGCCTCTGCTTCACATTTGCAGAACTGGATAAGAACGTCATGCATTCTCCCTATGATGGCAAGGATGAATATGGTCAGTCATTCTGTCTGTATGTATAACCGAGCAACTCTGTGTTTTGGCTATGTTTTATCTGGATACTACTTTACCCATGTGATCAAATACTTTCAGCAGTCTACTGTAAAGTGATGCACATTGATGGCCATCCTTCCGTTTCCAGTGCCACTGGAATGAAGCTGGCACACATTTTCTGAAGTGATGACCCTGAATATACCAGAACATTTAAGACAGAGACAAATTAAGGTATTTAACAAAATAGTGGTTTTACTAGAACAGCTTACTTCAGGAAATAGGAGAGACAATAAAGCTGTTACTTTTTTTGGAACTGCAGTTAAAACATAAAAGGATAGTTCCCTCCCAGATCTCCAGTCAATGAACAATATTACGATCCTTGTGGGAAGACACCACAAAATCACTGCACAGAATCGTGTCGGGAACACAGTCATTACATCTTCAAATCCCCTTGGGCTCAAATCCACAAGACCCACAGTGCGCATTCATTAGAGGGGCCATGAGCTCTATTATGGTGTCATGCATTCGCTGACGAACCTTCATCCACGCAGCCACTGTTCCTGCCTTCTTTAAAGGCCCTTTGGGGATATTATGCCCTTGGGTATAGAAAGGTTCAGTATTTGGCTTGGTGCATACAAGGGAATTAGCCTCAATGACACCACTTGTTGCCCTGAAGGCAACATAATGCCTCTTAGGCTTGAAGCCTCTACCTTTAATGGGAATTTGTTTGCCCAAAACAAACGGCTTCGATTTGCCTGATTGAGGCATCGAGAGAGAAAGAGAGCGTGTGAGAGAGACAGAAAGGCAGATGGACAGACATATATGGACTGACGGACGGACAGACAGATCTATGATTCTGTAGAATGTGTTAAAACTGTTGGAACTGCAAAGTAAAACAGAATTGTAAAGTTAGTAGAACGTCACAACTATCTGCATAATAACCGGCAGCACTGTTTCAGTTTGTGTTCGTTATGGCGGGATACCGGCATTAGCTAATGATAACCTGGACAACCCCAACAACCCCAACAGCTACAACGTAGTGGTGAAGAAAATTGTGCTGTGTAGCGTTTTGAAACTGTTCAAATCAACACAAATGTAACGTTTTTGTTGGTCGGAGTGGTTTAATTCGTTTGAAAGTAAAACTTGGTTTCACAACATTTACAGTAAGTGTTTATCTATATCTTGCTAATTCACTGTTAGCTTCCAAAGGGTGTATGTTGTTCTTGCATGAAAAAATCCACAACTTTAAGCAGTTCAATTACAAAAAAATTGTTTTATTTAATATCAAACGATCGATTAACTGATTTAAAAACATATTCTTAAACAACTGACTAAATATTTCCACAGTTATACCATTATAACATCGTATTATCCTTTTAAAAGTCACTACTGCGAGGTGGTCGTTGCTTAACTTGGATTTATTTTGAACAAAACCCCTGTGGGGACATGACCTTGAGCGTGGCAGTCAATCAGTCAAATATAACTTATATCAACTCCTCCAAAGCAAAAAAAACAAATTACACCAAAATAATAGTATATCATCCTCAGATCGTCTTCTATAGAAACAACTTGGGGATTTTTGATATTTAAAATATTGAGCTCCTATTGAATCAAAATGTATTACTGTAAACAGCTCTGTACATTTCTATTTTTAAGTGCTTTAATATTTTACCAATTAGAATCATACTTTTTTAAAATATTTGTCTTATTATTCCCATTCCGACTTAAAGTTTTAAAAAATGTACGTTGAAAACTGCATTTTTTATTCGATTAAAGTTTACAATTATAATTTATTAGATAATTGTATGGACAGCAGTTGGCGAGTTTCTTTTGATTGTTGCACACCATTTTTAGATTACTTTTGGTGTTTTCAATTTTGGCTATCATCTTTAGGATGCTGAAGCTGGTGTAGGTTGGTGGGTGTGCAACCTCCTCCATTTGGTGAGTACCATGACCATTTCAACCAGATTTCTCTTTTCTTCTTAATTTTTTTGTCTTTTTTTTCAGCTGTTTTTACATTTCCTTTTTTCCCTTAATGTTCTTTTTTTCTGTAATTATTTTTTCAAAGCCTGCCATCGCATGCACTGCATGCAGTTTCATTTATTTCTTTTTCTTCTTCTTTGTTTCTAAATGTTCTTATTTTCTGTAATTCTTTTTTTCACAGCCAGCCACCGCTATCACTACTTGCAGTTATATTTATTATTATTATTAGGTGGCCCGTGGCCGGCTGGTACAGGTAATTGTTATTATTATTATTATTCGCCCAAATATCCTACTTCCCACGGTTAAGAATGCACCACAATTTGCACACATGTCCAGGTCCACTCAAAACTACACTCCATGCCATGCCGCCTCATTATACCTATTGGTGGCGCAGATCTTGTCCATTGCAGTGAGATGAAACTTTCATATACTGGCATCCATTAGAAATTATGAAGTCCATCAGTCTGTTTTAAAAAAAAAAAAAACTGGTGGTCTACCCAAAGGGTCCAGGTCCAGAACCATGTATCCAAATCACATCAAAATTACAGGATAGCATCTTCAGATGCTCAACATCAAATGTCTAAAATATCTTGTTGATATCTCCAAGCTCACAGCACATCAAATGTATAACTGTAATCACTACTGTACATTCAATTTGTCATATCTCACTGGTTCATTCATTGCACAATCCTCATCTGAAAAATATGTAAACATTAATAACATGAAGTGTGCAAAATCTCTTATTATTATCCTAAAAACTGATTTTTTTAATAAATATCAGTTTTGTGATTTTTTGGTTGAACTTTACTCTTTGACATATCTATTTTAATTAACTCCTCTGAGACCATATGACCAAATTACACCAAAATCACTGTATATCATCTTCCGATTGTCTACTATAAAAACAAGTTGGGGGGGTTTTGATATTTAAAAAATGTAGCTCACAGTGCATCAAAATGTATTACTGTAAACAGTACTTTACATTTCTATTTTAACCTGCTTCAAGGAGGGGGCAAGTTTCTTTTGATGTTGAGCATCTGAAGATGCTGTCCTGTAATATTGATGGGATTTGGATATATGGTTTTGGACCTGGACCCTTTGGGAAAACCACCAGTTTTTGAAAAAAACAACAACTGTATATTAAATATTTGACCAATTTGATTCATACCCTTTGAAAATATTTGTCTTATTATTCCTAGTTTTAAATTTTTTTACCTTAAACACTATTTTTCATAATTGTTTTAAGTTTACTATTATAATTTATTAGATAATGTGGCAGGTAGTTCCTAAAGGTAGTTAATGCAGAAGATGGATAGCTATTGTAAGTGCCACATATTCTCAGGTGCACAAAAGTCCAGTTAAATTGTATTTATTTTCTCTGGTCTCCTTAGGTCTGCTGCAAACAACTGGACGCATACCACCCCCATTGCACAGGTATGTTGGATCAAATCTTTCAAAATATATATTTTTGTTGAGTTGGACACATGCCTAACCTGGTGGGGCAGAGGAAAAATGGGTATTTAATGTGTAAGTTTCAATGTAATTATGATCTAATGAAATCCTTAACAAATAAAAACCTACCTGATGACCGAAAGGTCATGAGTTCAAATCTCACCTCATGACCTGGGAAGATTTTGTGACTTGAACCACCAATTCCAAAAAGAAATACAGGCCAATGAACAGTTTAGATTATTTATTCTTAATCATTAAAGGTAAACATATCCATCTTTATTGAAAAATAAATTACAGAAATCGTTTTTAAAAGGCAGACGAGACAAAATCTTCAACTGCTCATCCCATTCCAGAAAAGCTTTGTACAAAAGGTGGAATCTTAAGTGCTCAGATTTGTGTACATCACTAAGTATTTTTTGACAACCACACTTAGTTCTGAGTTAATCAAAGAAACAAAAACTGCACTGGCAGTACAACCACAACAACAAACTGTATAGAAACTGTATTTAAATATTTGTCATACACATGCCCTATTTGTAATACACATGCCCTAATAGACACAATTAGATTGTTCAAGACTGGCATTTTCTAGGTGAGGCAGCAGTAGTGGATGGAATTGATACAAAGGTGTTACCATATCCGATATCACAAGTGGTGTTTTAAAAAACAACAAAAAAAACCAACAGAACAAGAAAGTTGAGTTTCTTCTTAGTTTATCTTCTTTCTTCTCACCTTGTCCCAATCATTGTGCTTTAGAAGAGAATGAAGTCAATCCTCTCCAACCGTTTGTGCTATTTCATTATGAGACAGAGGCTAAAGGAGGACAAGTACCATAGAAAGGCTACTAATCGTTCAGGCACCAAGACTTTGAAATTCAACTTTAATCCTATCTTTACAGAATGTTTCCACAAAATGTCATACTGATTATAATCTGTAGTGCCTTTCATACTAACTAAATGTATGCCTGTGCAGTTTTCAAGAAAGTCAAGGTTCAATTTTTTGAACTACAATTCCCTGCTGACTGACATCAACCTGAGTTCTAGGTGCAAGCTGGCGCTACGCTACAATATCATACGTAGTTCTAACACTGCAGTGAGCCAGCGTAATACTGCTAGGTGGACGCTAGATAAAATGGGGTCAGTTTACTCTGAAACAAACCAAAATGAAGAATAAAAAAACAGCGACAGCAGATCAAGGCTTAAGCATTACAATCACAAAAAAAGAAAAGAAAAAACGAAAAGGGACATTTGGATGGAGGCCTTGTCCAGAATCAACCCATTGATTAGTTCCGAATTTCAGTGGGTCCTAAATTGGCATGGCGGGTTCAAGCTAAATTATGTGCTCTGTCATGTGTTGTGTCAGGACCAGAGCAGACAACCATTACATGGGGAATAGTAATTAACTATTAAGGAAATACATATTGGTTTGCTATCAATAACTGCTATAAGCTGCGTCAAATATTCCTGAATTTCCATTGAAACCAAAGCATAGTGCAATCTGCTTTCCATTAGATATACATATAGACATCACTCTTCACAACCAACACTCCTGACAAAATGAAAAAAGGTGTGTACATGTGTGCTTACATTAGTGTAGGATGTGATGGCTGGGTTTTGTCTATACGTTGACTACATTATGGCACATCCAAGAAGAAAGTCTGGTGCAGCTTTGGTAAAGTCTAGACAGGTACACAACTATAGATCAAGCCGCCATTTGTCCTCCAAAACGGGGCGACGTAGCATGGATTGATTAGCAGCTTTAAGGTCCACTACAGCAAACTAGATTTTTGTTTGATTGGAGCAGGGCAATCATTGAGTAAACTTTGGTTCAAGAAGTTCCACAGTTCTATGACTTAGCATACTGAGTGAATGGATGAGCAGATGACAGAGGAGGGGAGTCAGTGTCTCTTTAACTTGGTGCGAGGTTCAGAGATCTGCTCTAAAAGACTGGCCTTAATAGAGTTAACCACTGTCTGTCTCACGTTGTCCTCCATATATTGTTCGCTTAACGGCTTCAGAACCTGAGGAGTGGATCGAGAAAGCAGAGGAAAGAAGAGCAGGGAGAGTGGGAGAAGGAGAAGAAATTATTTGGCAGAATCAATCAAATCTCTTGATCACAGTTAAGTCAGAGAATATGGAAAAATACATAGAAATTGAAAGAAGTTTAGGGGGAAAAAGCTAAGAAGGAAAGGGAGAAAAAAATTCCTAAATCCATAAACCATTGTAACAAATTAAAATTAAAATTAAACCCTTCATTGTGACAACTGAAACAAGTAAACCATACACACCAAACCACACACCTAGGACAAAGTTGAAAGACGATTTAAGACCAGTGAGTTACTGGAGCCCACATTCAAGCAGCATGTCAGCCTGATTGTTCACATTTAGACGAGCGGAGGGTGCCAACCTGCGTGTCAAGGTTGCTGTAGTCAAACCCTCCCTGTATTTAAGACCAACCCTCGCAGGGCTGAAAGGAATGACATGAAGCTAACAGAAGATGCCACAGACAGAGTCCAAGAGCTAACCAGCAAGCCAGACAGTGTAGCAGTTAGTCAATCTTCCTGCTGTTGGTGGATGGTAGACTCTGTTTAGCTGTGGCTCCTTGGGTCAGTGAGTGCAGAAGAGAGGGCCAGGGGAGGCGGCTTTTGGCCGAGTCTAACAGTTTGTAAAGCACCTGGAGACAGCAGGGGAGGAATGCGGAGAATTAGAGCACCGAACTACGCACAGAGAGCCACAGGGGCGGGGACAAGTGTGTGTGTGTGTGGGGGATTAGTGCACTGGCAGGATGGAAAATCGCCCAACTGAAAGAGAACCCCTCACCTTACTGAGAATCCTCTGTGAGGCAGACAGAAACAGAGGAAACGAGAGGCAAGGTTAGAAGACACTAGGGGTCTTTTTCAGAGGTGAAACGTTCTTTAACACCCAAAATAGGCTCCTTCAAGAGAACTGCTAAACCAAAAACAGCAGGACATTCGCCGTCTCATTTGTTACATTTCGCCTTCTTTACTAAAAGGTCACCTGCTGATGAGACTAGTTGAGAGAAAGTAGGGGGGAAAAAAACATGTATATGGAGTGAGAACAATGGGCTGGAATGTGGTGGATTCTTTTATAAAGGTTAAACTGAAAAGTTATTGTCTCGAGGATAAAAGGGATGATGGGATCAATCAGATTTGTTTTAAAATATGAATAATTCCATGATTCTTCAATTATTTCAGGAAGAGGCTGGAAAAAACGTCACCTATTACTTGTTCTTATTAGTACTGAAAACAAATCTATGACACTAAACATTTAGACAGCAAACCATTAACAACATTGTCGATTTTACCAAACGTCTTATACAAACACCCCCATCCCATCTCTCCTCCGTCACTAACCTGTTCCCACAGAGACTCAGCAAGCAGGTCTATGATGGTTCCGATCTCTCGGTACTCCCCTGAGTACTTGACGTAGGCCCAGGCGCACAGCGCCATCAGCGCCAGCCCCATCACCAGGTTAGTCAGCGTCGCGATGGTGCTGAGGCCCACAAAGCCCGTCACGCCTGACACTATGTAGGTGACGAACATGACAGCGAAGAGCGTGGCGGGGGTGCGGGCGGCATAAAAGATGTTCTTGCCGTCGTTGTTCTTGGTGAAGTTGGCGTAGCACTCGTCCAGCTCTGCCTCCAGCTGGTTCTGGTAGCGCTGGCAGAACTCTTCGCCGCCCATCTTTTTGACCGAGCGGAACTGGCGCACGGAGCACTCGCGGAAGTCTTCGTGGCAGCGCTCTAGGTCGGCCGGGGCGATGTAGGGCTTATCCCCGCCACACATCTAGGAGCGGGGGCAGAGACGTGACAGCAGGTTAGGGGATACTTGACCTTAGATCGCAGCACAACAGAAGTTAGATATTCGAGTTGTGTTTCTCCTACCATTTCCATACTCTTGTTGTAGGTGTCTTTGGCACCTGCCACTGCAGTTAAGTTGTTGGCCTCTGCAGTTGCCTATAGTGAGCAACCAAAGGAAAGAGTTGGAAAGGACATGAGTTACATGGACCAACGCATAAACAAAAATTATTTTCATTAAGCAAGGGTGCTTAGTAAAAGGTAGTGTCTGACATCGGCGATATATGACGATCTTAACCCAAAAAGAACAAAACATGGGTAACGCAGCCTTACTGACCTGCAACATAGACTTGGGATGAGGCAGCTCCTCCCCCTGATAGATCTTGATGTAGGCCTGCATGCAGATTATCACCAATATCAATAACAAAACCCCCAGACAGTATATGAACCCCCCTGTCCTCGTTAGGCCCCCAAAATATATTAATGGCAGAATGAAACTGATTGGTCAGTAACTTGAATTAGCTCCTACAGTGCACAGGGGATGTTGCATGTCTGACCTTGAAGTACTCCAGCAGGTCTCTGCAGGTGACCTTGTTGCCTCCGATCTCCTTCTCCACCAGCCTCTCCGGGGCCAACAGCAAGGGGACCAACTCAGAGAGCTCCTGCTTGAACTCTACATCAATGTCTGGAGCACAATGAGCAACACTGAGCTACCATGTTTGTATGGGGCTAATACAGCAAGCCTTCAAATTTGCCGTCAGTGTGTAGTTCTAGTCAAGCCTGCATACATTGGAGTGCGTCTGTGTTTACGTGTGTGAGTGTGTTGTTTTACCCTTCAGCCGTCCGTCAAAGTAGGGATTGGTTGCCACCTTGAGTCCAGGGTGGGGAAGCAGGAAGCAGCCGATGCTGGTGAAACAGGAGTGGATATGCTTCCTGACGTTCTGCAGCTCCTCGTGCTGGTTCTGTGTCACCTGGTGACCACACCAACAGAACCTCTTAGGAACACATTGAAACCTGTGGCGAGAAACTTGAGGGCTGGAATAGTAACAGCCTTTACAAAAAATAATCTGAAAAATACCAGTGTTCCACTGCCAGCGTTCTGCAGTAGTAAATATTACGACAGCTCAGATCAGCCTATTCCCTTCCCGACCTACCTGTAGTCTTTTGTCCAAGAAATTATTTCCTCCAGCCAGGCCGTATTTATGTTCGTAGGGATAACTCCAGTCCCGGATCAGGAACATAAGGGACTAGGCAAACCCCACCACAACACAAGAGAAAGGGAGAATTACGGCGGAATCTCAGAAGTTATACAACTCAGTTTGGTCCCATGTCGTGTAACAAAGCTGTACCTGGAAGGGTTTCAGGTAGATCTCCTCCATAGCCAGCCGACCGTATTCTGTGAAAAGCTGCGAAAAGGAGACAACAGAAGGGTGCAAAAGACATTAACCTAACAGGTGACACAATAGAAATAATCTCCAGGCAGGGATGTGCCAACTGACCAAGGGTGAAAAAAGGTGACTGTTACTGGAAAGAAGGGGGGCATAGTAACTATAGAGCGAAGTCCTAGAGGCTACAAGGAACATAGTTAGGTTGTTTACATGCTCTCAGTTATTGACAATAATAAAACAGAACAGTGGGAGGAATGGGTCTACTGGTTGCCAGGTAGATTTTGTATTATTCATACTGCTAGTAGTCTCTATGGCTCAACATGAATGTTTGAGCCAGATATTCGTACTTTCATGCTTACAAATAAACTTTGTATTTTAAGTAAAACTAATGATTGAGCAGACCGACAGATGCGTTTTATTGGTCCATTCCAGACATAATAAATTTGGACATTGGGCTTTCTTGTTTTCTATCCCACTACTTTGTTATTCCTTTATGCAGTAAGTAAACTGGGGTAAATATTACATCTTACTTTTTCTTCAGTTGCAAACACTGGTGGCCATCTTAATAACAGATAATTTTTTGCTTAATGTTAAGATAATCATGAAGAGAATTATCAACTCATTCTATCCAAAACAAAATTTTAGGGTTATTGAATTCTCACGTTGCCGTTTGTCAGCTTATCACCCAATACTTATCATCAAATGCAGGTTTACATCCCTGGACAAGCCCCAAATGTGAGAAAATATACAGTGCATTCGGAAAGTATTCATACCCCTATACTTTTTCCACATTTTATTATGTTACAGCCTAATTCCAAAATGGATTAAATAAAAAAAATTCTCAACATTCTACATACAATACCGCATAATGACCAAGTGAAAAACGTTTTTTAGAATTTTTTGCAAATGTATTAAAAATAAAAAAATAAAACATCACATGTACATAAGTATTCACACCCTTTGCTGTGACACTCAAAATTGAGCTCAGGTGCATCCCGTTTCCACTGATCATCCTTGAGATGTTTCTACAACTTGATTGGAGTCCACCTGTGGTAAATTAAATTGATTGGACACGATTTGGAAAGGCACACACCTGTTTATATAAGGTCCCACAGTTGACAGTGCATGTCAGAGCACAAACTAAGTTATGAAGTCCAAGGAATTGTCTGTAGACCTCCGAGACAGGATTGTATCGAGGCACAGATCTGGGGAAGGGTACAAAAAAATGTCTGCAGCATTGAAGGTCCCAACGAGCACAGGGGTCTCCATCATTCGCAAATGGAAGACGTTTGGAACCACCAGGACTCTTCCTAGAGCTGGCCGCCCGGCCAAACTGATCAATCGGGGGAGAAGGGCCTTGGTCAGGGAGGTGACCAAGAACCCGATGGTCACTGTGACAGAGCTCCAGTGTTCCTCTGTGGAGATGGGAGAACCTTCCAGAAGGACAACCATCTCTGCTGCACTCCACCAATCAGGCCTTTATGGTAGAGTGACCAGACGGAAGCCACTCCTCAGTAAAAGGCACATGACAGCCCGCATGGAGTTTGCCAAAAGGCACCTAAAGGACTCTCAGACCATGAGAAACAAATTCTCTGGTCTGATGAAACCAAGATTGAACTCTTTGGCCTGAATGCCAAGCGTCATGTCTGGAGGAAACCAGGCACTGCTCATCACCTGGCCAATACCATCCCTACAGTGAAGCATGGTGGTGGCAGCATCATGCTGTGGGGGTGTTTTTCAGCAGCAGGAACTGGGAGACTAGTCAGGATCAAGGGAAAGATTAATGCAGCAATGTACAGAGAGATCCTTGATGAAAACCTGCTCCAGAGCGTTCTGGACCTCAGACTGGGGCGAAGGTTTACCTTCCAACAGGACAACGACCCTAAGCACACAGCCAAGATAACAAAGAAGTGGCTTTGGGACAAGTCTGTGAATGTCCCTGAGAAGCCCAGCCAGAGCCCAGACTTGAACCCGATTGAACATCTTTGGAGAGATCTGAAAATGGCTGTGCACCGACGGTCCCCATCCAACCTGATGGAGCTTGAGACGATCTGCAAAGAAGAATTGGAGAAACTGCCCCAAAATAGGTGTGGCAAGCTTGAAGCATCATACTCAAGAAGACTTGAGGCTGTAATTGCTGCCAAATGTGCTTCAACAAAGTATTGAGTAAAGGGTGTGAATACTTATGTACATGTGATGTTAAATTTTTTTATTTTTAATATATTTGCAAAAAATTCTAAAAAGCTTTTTTCACTTCGTCATTATGCGGTATTGTGTGTAGAATGTTGAGGATTTTTTTTTATTTAATCCATTTTGGAATTAGGCTGTAACATAATAAAATGTGGAAAAAGTGAAGGAGTATGAATACTTTCCGGATGCACTGTACATTCCTTATGAATTCTGACAATAATGGCTCCAAACACTAAATGATCAGAGGCAGCGTGTGTATACCTGCAGATGCTGAAGGTCATCCTCTTGGATGTTCTGGGAGAGGTTATAAACCTGATAATCACAAGACACATTGCATTATGCATCAACTGTGGCCGCTAGGGTAGGTAGTGGTTCTAACAATTTCACAAATTTGTAACTAGATAAACCACATACTTGACAGATTGACGTCATCGTACCTGTACAGAGCTTGTCATGGTGCTGAGGGCAAACACTGTAGCACAGTCTTTTATGGTGGACTGGCTATCAAAGGCCCCCTGGGTGTCAACTAACAGTACTGCAACCTGGTGGGAACAGAAAGAATGTTTGAGTGTGCGTACTTGCTGCATGAGAAGTGTATACACACTATTTGAGCAAGTAAGAGTCCCCACCACTCACTTTGCTCCCATCGGGCTTGTCGACCACAAACACCTCACTCCAGACTTGTATTCCAGTGGTCTCTCTCTCACAGCCTCCTCTCCAACTAAACCCAGTCAGGGGCTCATCATCTCCTCCCATCCAGGAGTCCTCTGAATGCTGCAAGTCTGACTGCTGCCAGAGGGAGAGAGAGGCCATAATGAGGACGGAAAGGATAAGAAAGAACCAACAAAGGAGGAGGGGCGTTGTGTAGGAGGTATGGGAAAGATAAGAAGAGGTAATACAAAAAGAGCTGAAGAAAGACATTTCACTCAAAAGTTAAGGTAATCATTATGCTTCAGATCATCGCATACGAGGGAAAAATCCAGAGTATGTATTTCGTCATGTTAAAACAACTGGTATGCACGTACAGAAAGCATCCACTGAAGGGCACTACTGTGTCTCTTTCAATTTCCTTAAAATAATTCCCTCCTTTAAACAATTACAGGTAAATACATACCACACTGGGAGAACAGCCCAAGCCATTATACTTAGCCAAGTATATTTAAGCATTGACACAAAGCTGTAGCCCAGGGTGTTTTAGTTTCCAGGTTGAATGCATAACTTTCAGTTAGTTAGTGCCTACTAGAGTCATCCCATGTGACAACTTAACCAAGTCTGCTAGTGACACGAGCTTGACAAAAGCAGGAACCTAAGGAGTTTTGTCCTTAAAGGGCCCATAATGTAGACAATCATACATTTGTGTGTGCTTCCTTGGTGTCTATGAAGCACATTAAAAAGTATTTAAAAAAAAGAAAAAATAATATAACTGCAAGCAGGGTATGCGGTGGCCGGCTTTGTAAAAAGAATAACAGAAAAAAAGAACATTAAAGAAAAAAAGAAGAAATAAAAAAAAAAGAAGATTTACAGAAATTGTTGGAATGGTCGTAGAACTCTCAGCAGATGGAGGAGGTTGCCACCCACAAACCTACACCACATTCAGTATCCCAGATAGCAAAGTTAGACTGTTCATGTACTGTCTTAATAGGTTTCTTCTAATTTTGTATTAATGTTTTAAAGACTAATAGTTTGAAACAGTTAACATGAAATGACTCGAATAAGTTGACTCATTAATAAGACTGATCATATACAGCCATGGTGTTACATCTAACAAAAGTACAAACCGATATCTGCGTTTGCAGCACTTCATAACTCTTTAAATAAACATGATAAAAACATAACAAGGAAACATAAACATAACAAGGAAACATTAAGAACCTACTGTCCATAACAACAAAGAGTTACTAGCCAGGCATGCTGGGAGTTACGTCCGACGCTACATTATGTTGATTCAAGTACAAAGACGAATAAATGTCTGCCATGCGCGGTGATAAACCCCAGCTCCAAAATAAATGTGGTAATCCAGCTAAGAACAAATCTAAACATATAAACCTCTCTTTGCCTGATATGACAAATTTACCTCTTGTTTTTGCACCATTTTGTAACATAAGATGTGTGTTTCGTTATATGTTGGCCAACAGAATTTCCTTTACCTTGATCACTTAAGTTTAATTTAACACAAACAGCAATTTACATGTTTCCAGTACAAATATTTTAATCTGAAATATAACGAAAATTAAGAAAAGGAAAATTTGGGGGGTGGTATGGTCTAGCAACATCAGCAAATGGAGGAGGTTGCACACCAAAGCCCCACCACCATCAGAAATGTACAGATGGTGTGCAAAATTCAAAACATAATCTGTTAATGAAACGCTGCCACACCACACACATTTTCTAATCTGTTGAAAGGTTATAAAAGTCCACGGTGACATCGCCCTCGTCCTCATCGCGCACAACAAAAGTCACGTTGTAGCCGCTTGCCGTGTCTCTATGAATCTTTAAGTAATAGCGAATCATAGATTTAAATCTGAACATGTTTGAAGGAGGCTACTTAGTAATGCTGAAGACGTTCTCAGTCACGGTTGTAAAAAGACTCTCTCCCAATGCCACTTGAGGGCGGATCCGACACAGTGTCCACTGCTATCCGGTGAGAGTATGAGGTAAAAAAAAAATAGCATAGCCTTTGGTTTAGCTAACGTTAGTTAGCTATATTGTAACGTTTAACTGAGACGTCCTGACTGTCTAGATTGTTTGGGCAAAATCCTTTGTCATGGTTAACTGTGTTAAAATAAATTACTAGTGGCGTTAAAACAAATTAGAGTTAATGCGTTAAAAAAAATGTGCGTTAACGCCTTAACTTTGACAGCCCTAGTTTAGAGGCTTATGCATTTTGGTGCAGTGTGAGCTCAATTGTGAATGTATTGACAAGCTTGGTTTTGTGTTGAAGGTAGACCATCTGAGGATGATATACAGCGATTTTGAGGTAATTTGGCTTCATGGTCTCGGAGGAGAAACTGTCGCGAGAACCGATTCTTCGGTACCAAATCGATGCCAATTGGTACTTGTTTTCTACAGTACCGAAGGTACCAGCTGCAATTAAAAAATGTGTTATGTAAGCAAACAAACAGCAGCAAAAAGACGTCGCTTTCGTTGTTCGTTTGCGGGGCGCTGTGCAGCCCCTTTTTTCTAGCTAAATTCTACAAGGCTAAAAGAAATCCGAGTAAACACCTGTAATGTTTTGTCGCGATCCTTAAACTTTAAGTGTTTAGCTCAACCATAACGGTTTTGCCTCCCCTGCTGTAAGCTACCGCAAACTCAAATAAAAATCAGAAACTAACAAGTAGGCCTATAGATAGGCAATCACAGCCTCGGCCAAAGATAAACCAAACAAACAGGAAAAGTTTGCCTTCTCTTGCTGGGTCCTGCCTCCCCTGTATACTTCAAGAGATAGCAAACTTTTCCCATGAATCGGATGCAGTAGTTTACACCCCAATGTAGCATGGAAATATATGACTCTCCTTGTGATCTCGCTTAGACGTGTTATAAAATGTGCGCGTATGTTTCTTTTTATAATTATATAAATAGGCCTATTTTTTGTAATGTTAATAGTTGTTTATTTTAAATAGGCCTGGTGTTACTTCCTCGTCACGTGTCATCCAGACAGACTTTAGTCGGGAGAACTCCGCAATAATGCGCCAGTTTAAACAGCGCCAGCCTAGTCTACGTTGGTTCTTTATTTCCTTCAGAAGCCTGGTTTATACTTCTGCGTGAGCGTGTTAGCGAATGTAAACGTTGATTTGGCGCTGACGTTCGCACAGTAGTTTGCATACATACTTCAACTTACGTTTAACGGGCCCACTAGGTGGCTGTCACTAATCCAGAATGTACAGAAAACTGTAGAAGAAGCACAGACACGGAAACTCCCGTTCATGTCCCGCGAAAGTATAAACAAAGAGACCGGAGGGTGTTCACTGCTTTTCATATTTTCCTATATCAAATCAAGTTCATTTATAGAAAACGTTAAAACCAAGCAGAGCTGACCAAAGTGCTGTACAATATATTCACACAACAGTTTATCAAACAATACAGAAAACAGTTCGAACATATAGCCTAGGCTATACTATGTACAAGCTAAGTGCATAAAAAACCACTAATATGATTCAAAGGCTATTGAAAGTCAGTCAATCTGCTCCAGTTCATTGTGTCATCTGAGTTTTAATTTGTTTGGATACAGCCAAAAATATTACTGAATATCCACTTGCTTCCTACCCTGCTCAACCAATCAGTGATTGTTTGACGCACTGAGAAGACGCTTCGCGAAACGCGCTGTTAGGATTTGGGAGGACTCCCCATCAACATGTTGGCGGGCCTTGGTGAGCTACACTTTCCCAGAAACACCTTCTCTGCGAAGCAACGCAGAGACGTTTACGTGCTCTTTCGCAGAAGTATAAACCACAAGACCGGTGGTAGGCAGGGGCAAGGGTGGGCACTGCCCACCCAAACGTGCGTGTTGCCCACCCAATCAAAAGCTCAGAAAAAAAAAAAAATTCAGCCAATTAAAAAATAGCACAGAAAATTCCAGTACCATTTCAAACTTCTGATTGGGTGGGCAGGTTAAAGCCCGCCTCCAACAATGACCACTTCCAACCCCCTCTTCTCGTCATGTTCAGGCACAAACAAAGAGCTCTGAGGACGCTGCACGAGAGTATCGGCAACATTCGGAGGGGGGAGGGGTGTTGCTATACCAACTGTGAACTCTTGTGATTGCGCACACGGCAAGGCCAAAGCGAGTTAAAGATGCAGTATGTAAGTTGAATATCTAGCAATAAATCAAATGTTTTATCTTTTTTTTTTACGTTTATTACATACCTCCTGGAGGATATCATTAAACCAAATGCTCAGAGAGAAGGTGCGCTATATATGAGCGCCCTGGGCCCTGTATTCAGCTTTTAAAAAATCTAGGGACGACCGCCTATCTACAACCAATCAGGAGAGTTTTTGCAAGGAGTAAGGGCTACCTGCCTGTCAATCACCTCGTGTGCACACTCCTAGGTAAAATCCCTGCTTACAGCGTCACCCTCCAAACAAGCTTGTTACAATTCGCGTTGCAGACAAGTAGCAGCAGTGTGAACTAGTTGCATGTCGTAGCAAAAGACTCGGCTTGTCAAATCGCCATGTGCAGTTTTAGAACGTTAGGAAGTATCGCGCAAGATTTATGTCAAAAAGGCATTATTCCTTTACTTGCATATGTTGGATATACTCGGCAACATAGTAGCTATGGTGCAAATCGCAGCTAAATAAAAACGATTGTCATGCACTAGCTCATACTAATAGGGGAATCAAATTATGAAATTGTTTTTGTTAACGTTAGCTTACTGTATGTCGTTACTATGGAAACGGTCATTTGTGTTTGTGCTCGTTGCTTTGGTGTGGACCACTCAGTTTTAGAGTGTTTACGCTTAGACTTTCAGGATTCTTTTGTTTCCAAAAATATGCACAACATACACATGATTCATGAAACACTGCCTTGCTCAGGCTCAATAACTCAAGTCAGAGCACGCACGGGCATGTGTGGGATGGGCCATTGAGGGATAGGATGGACCAAAGACTCAAGAGGTTGGCCTTTTTCAGTGTTGTGATTCAAATTCTTGCTATTTTTTCCCCAATTCTCTAGAACTACATACTGCACCTTTAATGCATAGTACTGGTTCTGAAAAACCACACATTCAAACGCATAACCTGCTCTAACTCATGTATGGATTGGAACAAATTTGTATTAAATATAAATTAACAAAATTAAAATTTAATGAACATATAAATTCTTGCCCTGTGTCGGCTGGGATAGGCTCCCCCCCACCCCCACCCCCACCCCCACCCCCCGTGACCCTGCAAAGGATAAGCGGTATAGCAAATGGAATAGATATAAATTAACGTTGCAAAACCTTTATCAATTGGTGCGAGCCGCGAACCAGCAATCAACCGGCAAAAGGTCCGCTTCTCTATCGACTCGGCTATCTGCCAAGTGGGTGCATAATCAGATTGCCCACCTAATAAATATGTCAGCCCACCCAACCATAGCAGGCTAGAACCGGGCCGATAAACCAGGCTTAAATTAACATGCAGCAATGAAACAGGCGGACTAGGGAAATTCAATGGAACAGTTGTTTTTATATCTCATTCACTCATTTGCACAAGAACCACCATATTAGTTGAAAAGGAATCAAATTAACAGGCTTAATCTTTTTGACCCCATATCTCTAAAGGCCTATATGTTTTTCATGTTTTGGCCGGGTACTACAATTGAAAGGATGTGCTATCATTAAAAGAATATTGCTTGTTTTAAATAATTGAATTGCAACTGTTTTTTTGGTAATGTTAATTGTTTCTTTTTATAATTTTTTTTGCTTTAAGGCTACATGCCATGTATTTTGAAGTATCAAAAATCCCCAACTTGTTTCTATAGTACCACCTGAGGATGATATACTGTGATTTTGGTGTAATTGGGTCTTACGGCCTCGAAGTTGATTAAAACAGATATGAGTCAAAGAGTCAAGTTCAACCAAAAATAATCCCAAATTTTATATTTATTAAACATTCAGTTTTTAAGATAACGATCTGAGATTTTGCACATTTCATGTCATTAATGTTGGGATATTTATATATTTTTCAGATGAGGATTGTTTAATGAACCAGTGAGATATGACAAATTAAATGTACAATACAATATACACAGGATAGGATGTTATAATATCCATTATGCCATATTCCAAGATCAGCACTTCAAAAGAAAATATTTTAGAATGGACTTGGGTTGATAGCAGATATGTCATTGGGGTTTACAGTAGTGATTACGGTAATACATTTTGATTTGAGCTCATTTTTGGAGATAAACAAGATTTTGATGTTGAGCATCAAAGATGCATGAAGATGCTATCCTGTAATTTTTATGTGATTTGAACATATGGTTTTGGACCTGGACCCTTTGGGTAGACCACCGTTTTAAAAAAAAAAAAACAGTGATGGACTTCCTAATTTCTAATGGGTGCCAGTGTACGAAAGTTTCATCTTACTGCAATGGATAAGTTCTGAAGATTTCAGAGCTGTAACCCTAATGGCCTATTTGTAATGATTTTTGAACTCCTTGAACTGTTGCTATAGCACCACCAGCAGGTAGAGTTAGGCCCAAAAATATTTGGACAGTGACACAAGTTTTGTTATTTTAGCTGTTTACGAAAACATATTCAGGATACAATTATATAATCAATATGGGCTTAAAGTGCAGACTCTCAGCTGTCATTTGAGAGTTTGGACCTGGACATACGTAGCCGCCTCTTTTTCAAGGGACCACAAGTGACAATTGACTCAGAAGGCTGCAAAAAAAATAACAACGCTGCATGGGCTCTTCCCTCATAAACCTGTCCAAGCAGTTAAAAGGTAGTTGATATTTGGAGGAATATGGATACCATAATGAAAAAAAGAAGAAATCCATAAGATAGCAGAAATGTTAGGATAAATCAACAGTTTGGTACATTCGAGAAAAAAAAGTGCACTGGTGAGCTTGGGAACTAAAAAGGCCTGGACGTCCACGTAAGACAACAGTGGTGGATGATCGCAGAATCCTTTCCATGGTGAAGAAAAACCCCTTCACAACATCCACTCAAGTGAAGAACACTCTCCAGGAAGTAGGTGTATCAGTATCTAAGTCTACCATAAAGAGAAGACTTCATGAGAGTAAATACAAAGGATTCACCACAAGGTGCAAACCATTAATCAGCCTCAAAAATAGAAAGGCCAGAATTGACTTTGCCAAAAAACACCTGAAGAAGCCAACCCAGTTCTGGAACAGCATTCTTTGGACAGATGAGACTAAGATCAACCTGTACCAGAATGATGGGAAGAAGAAAGTTTGGAGGAGAATTGGAACAGCTCATGATTCAAAGCACACCACATCTTCTGTAAAACATGGTGGAGGCAGTGTGATGGCATGGGCATGCATGGCTTCCAATGGCACTGGGTCACTTGTGTTTATTGATGATGTGACAAAAGACAGAAGCAGCCGGATGAATTCTGAAGTGTATAGGGATATACTTTCTGCTCAGATTCAGCCAAATGCAGCAAAGTTGATTGGACAGCGCTTCACAGTACAGATGGACAATGACCCAAAACATACTGCGAAAGCAACCCAGGAGTTTTTTAAAGCAAAGAAGTGGAATATTTTGCAATGGCCGAGTCAATCACCAGATCTCAACCCAATCGAGCATGCATTTCACTTGCTCAAGACAAAACTTAAGGCAGAAAGACCCACAAACAAGCAACAACTGAAGACCGCTGCAGTAAAGGCCTGGCAAAGCATCACAAAGGAGGAAACCCAGCGTTTGGTGATGTCCATGGGTTCCAGACTTCAGGCAGTCATTGCCTGCAAAGGATTCTCAACAAAATATTGAAAAGTAACATTTTACTTGGGGTTATGTTTATTTGTCCAATTACTTTTGAGCCCCTGAAATGAGGAGCGTTTGTATAAAAATAGCTACAATTCCTACATGTTTAATCATATATTTTTGTTCAACCCCTTGAATTAAACCTTAAAGTCTGCACTTCAATTCCGTTGTAGTTGTTTCATTTCAAATCCAATTTGGTGGCATGCAGAGCCCAAATCATGAAGATTGTGTCACTGTCCAAATATTTTTGGGCCTAACTGTATATTGAGGCGGCATGGAGTGTAGTTTTGTTTGGACCTGGACATGTGTGCAAATTTTGGTGCATTTTTAACCAAGGGAAGTAGGATATTTGGAGGAATAATAATAATAAATATAACTGCATAATAAATACGGACCGGAAAACACTTCAGGGGGTGGTGAAAACCGCCCAACGCATCACCAGCACTCCACTCCCAGCAATTCAGACTGCTCAGCACAAGCACTGTCTGCGGAAGTCACGCAGCATCGCCAGGGACACCTCCCACCCCAGCCACAGACTGTTTGCCCTCCTTCCCTCTGGGAGGCGCTACAGGAGCCTCCGTTCTAGGACCAGCAGGTTCAGGAACAGCTTTTTCCCCTCAGCTGTCACCTTGCTGAACTCTGCACCACGGTGACAGCCCCCCCCCCCCCCCCAGCCACTTTTGAGATATCGGAGCTGAGCTCTTTTCTTTTCTTGTCAGTTTCAGATTCTACTTTCTTCTTTTTTTGGTCCTCCAGGTAGTGAAAATATCTCATTCTGGCATTTTTGCAATGCTGCATGAGATTTTTTGGTAGTACTCCCTCCAATGAGCCAGCAGTCAAGGAATCTTGGACCAGACGTAGTGAGACAGGCATTTCAGTAGCTTCCACAGATTTTCATAGTCTGCTTTACCACTTGCGAATCTACCTTGAAATGTGTCTACTTGGCAGGAGCCGCTTTTGTAGACAAACTCCTGGAATTCCTCTTTGTGGTGTTGAACCATGTCAGTGAGGAACATTTTGTACTCACTGAGAATTTTGTCACAGTGCTGTGCAGTATACCAATTGGCATTCAGAAGCAACTGTAGAAGCTTTTCAAACTTGGATATGGCACTCTTTTCTTCATTGATCATAGTGACTGGATCAAGGGAACTCGTGTCTTACAGCAGCATAATTCAGTGGGCATTTGTCAAGCAGTTTCTGTGCGGTTGCAGAGAGGAAGACAACACATTGTTTCCTGAACTGTTTGCCCAGCAGTGGATTTTCATGGAGCTTCTCAAAGGCTTTGTCCAGAGCTTGTTTGGTGGCAAAGCCCGTGTCAACATCTTTTAGTGGCACATGTTGCACTTTTTCAAGTATATTGATTTTGATTAATTGGAGGGGTGTCTTGATGTTCTCAAGTACCTCCCTCTTCATGAAGCATGAAAGCAAGCTTCGCAAAATCGACTGAAGCTATTTTGCCAAAAAAGGCACCATAGGGAGGGGCATTGGTTTGAAAAACTTCAAGAAATGGTTTGAGCTGCCTTGCCACATAGACAAAAAAAACTGCTACTTCGCCTCAAAAAGGGGGTCTGACCACGTTATATGATGCAGATGTTGGCACCTTGCTTTTTGGGAGTTTCTTGTGTCTGTCAATAAATCTTTGTACAGATGGCCATATCTCAATGGCTCGCTCTGCCACTGCTAAGTCTTCCACCCACCTGTGAGCACAAAATTTGAGGGGGAATCTTGATGATTTGGTGATTTCAATGAAATCGTCCCGCCTGGCAGGTGAATCATGAAAAAGCTGCCAAAGAGCTCGTAGGCTTTCACCTATTTTCCATCCAGTCTCCTTCTCACCCTGTTGAAAACTTCCATGCACAGTATGTAGACCACAGCTTCCTAGGTTTACTAACCCTCTAGCATTTGGGTCCTCCTTGCTCCTGTCCTCCTCAAATAACCTCAAAAACTTCCAGTTTACAAGTGGGCCATCCATGGATATCTGTAGGAGCTTATTTGGGTCAAGTTGAGAGAGAGAAGTCTTCAAACTCTCAACAAGCTTCTCTGCTTGGGTGTGTCCCATAAACTGTCAGTCCAGATAATGCACAGCCACCTTCTCTTCGCTCTCACTCCAGTAACGAACAACTACATCCATCTACTCCATCTGGGTGACTTTATTGAGACACTCATCCAATGACACGACGTAACAGTCTGACTCTCTGATGTCTTACACTAGCTTCTCTCTGAAATATGGTGCCAGACCAAAACAAATCAGATATGATGCTTTGGTTGCCCCACAACTGAATTTTTGTGCAATCTCACTGTCTGGAAACATCTGAGGAAACAATGAAGACAAATCTGAACATGAGTTAAAAGCAAAGTGGGAAAGGGTCATTTTTAGCATCCAGCGAATCTCTGCTTCTAAAACAGTTTCACTAGAGAAATGAGTTCCAATTTTGGGTGCAACCTGTAGTGGAGTTATACTCTCTGAAGTTGATGGTTGGACTACTCTGCTCGCTTGAGTCTCTGCCACTGTTGTCCGACTGCCAGCTTCAGAATTTGGGGTGGGAGGTTGACTGGTGAAACCAGTTAACCGTGGCACATTGACTTGACTTAACATGACCTTCTTGTGTCCCTGTCCTATGGCATGGCTTTTAACAGCAGACATGCCCATGTTGCCGACATCAAATGTTTTCCTGCATGTCTTGCAGTATGCCTGGTGTACATCACCTGTCACATTTCCAATCCAGTCCCTGAACTCAGGATTGTCCTTCCATTCCTCCTTAAACGTACACCTCCTTGACATTCTGTCCTGCCTCACTCACTAGAGTAATTAGAAATACATAATCAGAATTAACCATTATAATATAAATATTTTCTACCATATTTTCAGTAGGCTACACACGACAAACAATCACACATACAAACACACACACGGACTACCTAGCAGTCAGTTCATTAGCTCGATGCGAACACATATTGAGAATAGCCATTGACGCGCTAACGTGAATTAGCATCAGAAATGCGACAATACTATTTTAACTGACTATCCATTTCACTTCACGTGCCTAACAGAAATCACTGGGCTACACGTTAATTGAATGACTAAAGCAAGCGGGCTGCCCTCATTGTCACGAAAACTGCATCGCACTGCTGCTAACTGGGTAAATGTTGCCTACTATGAATTCATCGAGACCGATTTTTTTTTGTAGCGACATAGGCCTATATGTCCTAATGTAGAGCACTGAAACGACATGTTTGCTTATACTTACAAGCATGTATTTATTTTTGCTTTGTGGAAATGTGCTAATAATTGCTGAAAATGACTTTCCATTTGCTGCTTTCACTGACAGACAATCGGTGTTGCACCGAAATCAGTAACACATCGAAATTAGGGTTTCTTGATGTAACAAGCCCCTCTTTGATTGCTCAGACTGTGGTTGTTTTTGGTATTATATCCATGAGGGGAAAAATATATATAATATATATGTATTCATATTTCAGTTTAAGTTTTAGAATTATCCGTATTTGATTACTGCATTCTATGAAACACATTTATGAACTAACATTTTCCAAAATGTGTTTTGGAATATTTGCATTACCTAATCTTAAAATGATTTTGGAATAGGCCTGCATATTATAATCCTTAAGGTAAAGGTCACAATCTCTGACAGCCATCAGAAAAGGACCACAATGTACATGCAGCCCCCTCTAGGGTCACAGAATTCATAGGTCACTGATTTCGGTATAACACCGGGTCAAACCGATACTCAAAATTCACAAAAGCCACCACTAGGTGGAAGATTTGTGGGCCAGGAGAGCGCATGAATACCGCGAAGCTTATGCAACACTAGAGTTTAAAACAAAATTTGCACTTAGGTTTACGAAGGCGATCTGACTGAGGGAATCAAATACAACAACAAAATTCCAGGACAACATTGATAATTTCCAGGATATTTGGTAATTGTAATCATGACTGGAAAACTAGTCTCTAAATTTCCAGGTTTTCCAGGACGCGTGGGAACCCTCCTTCTCATAGCTGGTAGCTGGTCTTGCTGGTAGTGGCTGATGGTAGCGTGTATAGCCGGTGGTGACTTGTCGTAGCTGGTTTTGCAGCTGGTAGCTGGTCTAGCTGATGGTACCTGCTGGCTGGTCTATCTGGTGGTAGCTTGTAAAGCTGGTGGTAGCTTGTCTAGCTGGAGGTGACTCTAGCTGATGGTACCTGCTGGCTGGTCTAGCTGGTGGTAGCTGGTCTAGCTGGAGGTGACTCGTCGTAGCTGGTCTAGCTGGTTTTGCTGGCGGTAGGTGGTCTAGTTTGTAGCTGGTCTAGCTGATCTAGCTGGTGGTAACCGGTCGTAGCTGGTAGCTGGTCTTGCTGGTGGTAGCTGGTAGTAGCTGGTCTAGATGGTGGTAGTTGGTTTAGATGGTTTTGCTGGTCTAACTGGTAAAGTTGGTGGTGACTGGTCGTAGTTGGTCTAGCTAGTCTAGATGGTGGTAGCTGGTTTAGCTGGTCTAACTGATCTAGCTGAAGGTGACTGGTCATAGCTGGTAGCTGATATTGCTGGTGGTAGCTGGTCTAACTGGTCTAGTTGGTGGTAACTGGTTGTAGCTGGAAGCTGGTCTAGCTGGTGGTAGCTGGTCTAGTTGGTGGTAGCTGGTCTAGCTGGTGGTGACCGGTTGTAGCTAGTAGATGGTCTTGTTGGTCTTACTAGAGGTTGCTGGTCAAGCTGGTGGTGACCGGTCGTAGCTGGTCGGTGGTCTAGCTGGTGGTCACGGGCGTCAAAGTGGGGGGAAAAGTGGGACTGAGTACCCAGGGCCCCAATGAGGGGTGAGGGCCCTTGGAAGCCAGGAATGAAAAGTTTGTTTTTGTATGCAATTTGTTATTTCTAAGTAAATGTCACAACTAAACAAAAATGGACTAAATAAATCGATTAAGAAACTGAGCTTTGTATCCCAAAAAAAGGCCTGGTGGTCTCTGAGGCCCCTCTTACAAAAGGCAACAATGGTTTAGTCCGCACCTGTAGACAACGATTTGTGTCTAAACGCAGCTAATCAAACCAAGTGACTGCTGATCACAGCGTTTCTTTCCTCAAGAAAGGGAAGCCGAGGTACAAAAATAGAAAGTATGAAAGCAATGAGAAGGAAAGCAAAATGTGGGAAAACAACTTCTAACAATTTTTTTCAAAAGAAAGGTGAGCACAAAACAGAATGGTTTAAAGCTAAAATCCGCAGTTAAGATTGAAGGCAGTCAGCCAGGAATCTAGCTGTTGGAGCGTATTTGCAGGGCTGATAAAATTGCTAGCCCGACAATCAAGTTCTCCCCTTCGTGGCTACCAAAATATAACAACACCCTGTCTGACGGACTATCAGAAATGATCCCCTACGTGAATTAAATTCCCCTTCTTCATTCACCTTTTCTGCTCTTTTGACTTGCTATTTGTAGGAAAAACTTTGACCACCGATTGAACGAGTTGTGTAGTGACATTGCTATGTGTCTTATTGGGGGCTTTAGCTCAAATGTTTTAAGTCTAGCTAGACACTGTACTGTTGTGCGCTATATCAAAACAAATATAACGCAAATGGGCTACAATCGCCTACTTCACCAAAGCAATGATCGTCTCATAGAAAAACTGTGTGAAAATTTTAATAAAAATAAATTTTAAACTTGGCAGGATAAAATATTACAAATATAGTCTAGGGTAGTGCAAAGCCATTTTATTATATAGGCATCATCCAAATGATGACCAAAATAATTATAAATTAATCAGCATCATAGCTACAATATTATATTACATTATATCTACAACATTGGGCCTATATTACAAATTACATTATATCTACCGACATAACATACCAACATTATATCTACTAACAGATTCATATGCACAGTATGTGCTCAATTATTTGTTAAATAAAAAAAAATGGGGAGAAGGCGGCCCACTGATATGGCTTGTGTATAGGGTCCATAATTTTGTGCTACACCCCTGCTGGTGGTAGCTGGTTTAGCTGGTCTAGCTGATCTTGCTGGACTACCTGGTGGTGACTGGTCATAGCTGGAAGCTGGTCTTGCTGGTGGTACCTTCTCAAGGTGTCAAGTTCGACCAAAAAACTCAGATATTTATAACAAATTCAGTTATCAAGATATAAATCTGAGATCTACCAAACTCCCCTGCCTCAGCCTTGGAATAATACACTCACTGGCCACTTTATTAGGTACACCTGTTCAACTGTTTAGTAACGCAAATATCTAATCAGCCAATCACATGGCAGCAACTCAATGCATTTAGGCATGTAGGCATGGTCAAGACGACCTGGTGAAGTTCAAACAGAGCATCATGATGGGGAAGAAAGGTGATTTAAGTGACTTTGAACGTGGCATGGTTGTTGGTGCCAGACTGATCTACTGGGATTTTCACACACAACCATCTCTAGGGTTTACAGAGAATGGTCCGAAAAAGAAAGAAAAAATCCAGTGAGCAGCAGTTCTCTGGGCGAAAATGCCTTGTTGATGCCAGAGGTGAATGGTCAGACTGGTTCAAGATGATTGAAAAGCAACAGTAACTCAAATAACCACTCGTTACAACCAAGGTATGCAGAAGACCATCTCTGAACGCACAACACGTCGAACCTTGAAGCAGATGGGCTACAGTAGCAGAAGACCACACCGGGTGCCACTCCTGTCAGCTAAGAACAGGAAACTGAGGCTACAATTCGCACAGGCTCACCAAAATTGGACAATAGAAGATTGGAAAAATGTTGCCTGGTCTGATCAGTCTTGATTTCTGCTGCGACATTCGGACGGTAGGGTCAGAATTTTGCGTAAACAACATGAAAGCATGGGTCCATCCTGCCTTGTATCAACGGTTCAGGCTGGTGGTGGTGGTGGTGTAATGGTGTGGGGGATATTTTCTTGGCGTACTTTGGGCCCCTTGGTACCAATTGAGCATCGTTTAATCGCCACAGCCTACCTGAGTATTGTTGCTGACCATGTCCATCCCTTTATGACAACAGTGTACCCATCTTCTGATGGCTCCTTCCAGCAGGATAACGTGCCATGTCACAAAGCTCAAATCATCTCAAACTGGTTTCTTGAACATGACAATGAGTTCACTGTACTCAAATGGCCTCCATAGTCACCATCTCAATCCAATAGAGCACCTTTGGGATGTGGTGGAACGAGAGATTTCCATCATGGATGTGCACCCGACAAATCTGCAGCAACTGAGTGATGCTATCATGTCAATATGGACCAAAATCTCTGAGGAATGTTTCCAGCACCTTGTTGAGTCTATGCCACGAAGAATTAAGGCAGTTCTGAAGGCAAAAGGGGGTCTAACCCGGTACTAGCAAGGTGTACCTAATAAAGTGGTCAGTGAATGTTTTGAATGCAGATTGTTTAAGAAACCATTGAGATTTGACTAAGTCAATGTACAGTGCTGTTTACAGAAACACATTTTGATGTAGTGTGAATTTAATTATTAATGTATGAACAAGCTTGGTTTTTGTGTTGAAAGTAGACCATCTGAGTGTGATATACAGCGATTTTGGTGTAATTTGGTTTTACAGTCTCAGTGGAGTTGTTTTAAATAGTTCAAGTGTCAAGTCCCAACCAAAAAACTACTAAACTCGGATATTTATTAAAAAAAATCTGTTTTCAAACTAGAGTTCTGAAATTTAAAATGCTTGATGAAATCAGCCTTGGGATTTGTTTCTATTTCTTGAACGCGGATTGTTTAATGAACCAGAGAGATATGACTAAGTGAATGTACAGTAGTGTTTACAGTAATACATTAATAATTTAGCTCACACTGCATCAAAATGTATCAACAAGCTTTGTTTTGTGTTAAGTAGATCATCTGAGAATGACATACAATGATTTTGGTGTAATTTGATTTTACGGTCTCGGAGGAGAAGTGTCAAAGTGTCAAATCCAACCAAAAAACTACTAAACTCAAATATTTAAATTTTCTGAAATTTCACATGCCTCATGGAATCAGTCTTGGGTTTTTAATCTATTATTTGAACTATTATATGGATTGTTTAATGAACCAGTGAGATATAACAAAGTGAATGTACAGTAGTGTTAACAGTAATACATTTTGATGTGCTGTGGACTCAGTTTTGGTGATAAACAAGATATTTTGGACGGTTTATGTTGAGATTCTGCAGATGGTATCCTGAAAATTTGGTAAAATTTTGAGTTATAAAGTTTTGGACTTACATACTTTGGGTACATCACCAGTTTTTCAAATAAACCGAGTGATGGACTTCATAATTTGTCAGGGATGCCAGTGTATGAAAGTTTCATCTAACGGCAATGGACAAGTCCTGAAAGTTTCAAACCTGTAGCACTAATGGCCCATTTTTTATGATTGGTTGAATACTTTGAACTTTGAACTGATGCTATAGTGCCACCAACAGGTGTAAATGAGGCGACATTGCATTGGGTGTGTTTTTGAGTAGACCTGGACATGTGTGCCATATTTGGTGCATTTTAAGCATAAGAAAGCCGAGTTCAGGTGAAGAATAATAACTAGAAAATGCATTTCCATGAGCAAATGCGGATGTGATGTGTCCAGTGATTGGACCGACCGCCTTACCGTAGCACAAGTGGACTGCGCTACGGACCCCGTTTGTTGACGGGTTTTTAAAGCGTGTCTTGGGCAAGCGGCTCACCTACCCAGTTGTAAACATTTAGTGAGTTATTTTTGTGTTTGTTGTGTGAAAAACCACTATTAGTAGCCTATAAGTATTCAAAAACACACCAATTCCAGACTGATCATTAGTTTTGTAATTAAGAATCATTAGACCTTATTCATAATTTTTTTGTTTACTTATTGACACCTTCACTTTATTAAGATTGATCAAACCCTTAAATAAAAAAATAAACCTATGCCAATTTTGGCTGATCATCAATCTGCAAATTAATCCATTCTGCTTTCATTGCATGACGACAATAGCCAACTCTTAGAAAATCCATACCAGGTTTTGCTCGTTACCTTGCTGAGGCAGAAGATTGTCTTGGCTATCGTCATGACAATATCATCTGACCAGACTACGTTTACTAGCTAGAGTTCGTTCAAAGGCACGTTTCTCTATCAGCATGCTCGCATTGTTTTGAAGCAAGAGGCTAGTGGTCATAAATGTACACACATATCGAATCCAACTTCTTAATCAAAAAATTATACACTGCTCCAAAAAATTAAAGGAACACTTTTTAATCAGAGTATTGCATCAAGTCAATTCAACTTCTGGGATATTGATCTGGTCAGTTAAGTAGCAGAGGGGGTTGTTAATCCGTTTCAGCTGCTTTGGTGTTTATGAAATTAACAACAGGTGCACTAGAGGGGCAACAATGAGACGACCCCTAAAACAGGAATGGTTTTCCAGGTGGAGGCCACTGGACTGTTTTTCACTAGTTTTGCATTTGGCTAGGGTCAGTGTCACTACTGGTAGCATGAGGCGATACCTGGGCCCTACAGAGGTTGCACAGGCAGTCCAACTCCTCCAGGATGGCACATCAATACGTGCCAGTGCCAGAAGGTTTGCTGTGTCTCCCAGCACAGTCTCAAGAGCATGGAGGAGATTACAGGAGACACGCAGTTACTCTAGGAGAGCTGGACAGGGCTGTAGAAGGTCCTTAACCCATCAGCAGGACCAGTATCTGCTCCTTTGTGCAAGGAGGAAGAGGAGGAGCACTGCCACAGCCCTACAAAATGACCTCCAGCAGGCCACTGGTGTGAATGTCTCTGACCAAACAATCAGAAACAGACTTCTTGAGGGTGGCCTGAGGGCCCGACGTCCTCTAGTGGGCCCTGTGCTCACTGCCTGGCACTGTGGAGCTCAATTGGCATTTGCCATAGAACACCAGAATTGGCAGGTCCGCCACTGGCGCCCTGTGCTTTTCACAGATGAGAGCAGGTTCTCCCTGAGCACATGTGACAGATGTGAAAGGGTCTGGAGAAGCCGTGGAGAATGTTATGCTGCCTGTAACATCGTTCAGCATGACCGGTTTAGTGGTGGGTCAGTGATGGTCTGGGGAGGCATATCCATGGAGGGACGCACAGACCTCTACAGGCTAGACAACGACACCGACTGCCCTTAGGTATCGGGATGAAATCCTTGGACCCATTGTCTGACCCTACGCTGGTGCAGTGAGTCCTGGGTTCCTCCTGGTGCACGACAATGCCCGGACTCATGTGGCGAGAGCATGCAGGCAGTTCCTGAATGATGAAGGAATTGATACCATTGACTGGCACCCACGCTCGCCAGACCTAAATCCAATAGAACACCTCTGGGACATTACGTTTCGGTCCATCCGATGCCGCCAGGTTGCACCTCAGACTGTCCAAGAGCTCAGTGATGCCCTGGTCCAGGTCTGGAAGGAGAAACCCCAGGACACCATCCGTCGTCTCATTAGGAGCATGCCCCGACGTTGTCAGGCATGCATACAAGTACGTGGGGGCAATACACAGTACTGAGTACCATTTTGAGTTGCTGCAATGGAATTTCAGCAAAATAGACTAGCCTGTCACATAATATTTTCACTTTGATTTTCGGGGTATCTTTGAATTCAGCCCTCTGTAGGTTGATCATTTTCATTTCCATCAAACGATGTGGCATCCTTTCGTTCCTAACACATTACTCAGTCCATATCAGTATAGTATGGAAGCCCATTTCCGCCAGTAAAAAAAAATTATAATAATGAAAACTTTATTATAATTAAAAAAAGATCCCCATGGAAAGTCCAAATTGAGATAAAAAGTCGAAATTACGAGATAAAAAGTGCGCATGTGTGCCAATGTGGCGCCCTCTTTCGAGATCCATATCCCTTCATCAACTCTGACCTAACCAAGCAAACGATGCAATCCTAAATAAGGTAACTATTACAGGAGACTTTTGTAAATGTTAGATGTTATATATAATTGTAAAGTCTTAAAAAATTCAGTCGTTGCAACTAAACAAATTACAACATTGCTATTATTAATGTAGCATTGACAATAGTCTATCGATCTTGCATGTCTTGCCGCGGTCAGTTGCTTCAAAAGCGGCTACGTCAATCTCCACATTGCTCTTTATCAAGATTGTGAACAGTCAAGATAGTGTTGTAACAGCTTTACTATCATACGAATTTTACATGTAACTTAACGTAGCGCTGTGAAGACCGACTACGATATGAAGCCACGTGGATATTGTACATCTCCACTGAGTTGTCATTGCTTTCCACTTTAGCTAGCTATTTTGGGGCACATGCTCATACCATGACGTTTACTATTGAGTACAGCAAGCACCTCGTATGCCTATAGGTGGCAAAGGTAGCATGGACAGCACTGATTATGGCATGGCTATCTCCGCTACTTGTTCCAGTGTGCCGGTGGGAACACGAGCGGCATACCACCACACCACTAGCGATGACTAGTGGCATAGCATCACCAGCCACTTCTCGATCACGGCGCTGTGTTAGCTAAATAAATACAAAGTATAAAAAAACGGCAAGTCTAAAATTGGTCTCAACCATATTTAGACTGTTCAATCCCAGCTCAACCAAATCTCCAGCTGCTGGAACCTTAAATAAGACAATCGCACTCAGATGTGGCTTAAAAAGTGCCACATAGGCTAACGTCAACAAATGATAGCAGCTTGTGCATATTATCAGTTTACTAGAGCTCTCTCCCATTCCTCACGTGAATACACACTACACTACCATGTTTCGCTATTGTTCAGTACATCTTTTGTTCGGTTGACTCAGGCATAAGATATGTAAAACGAACAGTAAGACATCTTATTCCATTCACACGTCTATATCAGGCCACAATGCTAACTGATCTCCGGTAATACGGAGGTGTTTTGAAAAATATCTTGATGCCTCATCCGCTCACCAGCCACAGACCAGGCGCCTGTGTTAGGTTAACTGGCATTCAGTGGCCATGGTTTTAACCTTTTATTTTTTTCAACAGAGGTACAAAGGTTTTTTGAACTGTCACAAGATGGATGAGTTAAGTGACTACTTAAGGTCACGGCATGTGCTTGAGAAAGACATACAGCGAATGGAACAGGAGAAGGTAGTTATTAGAGGAAATGCTTAATTTTAATAAATCACACAATAACATAAAAAATCCAAAGTTTGGAAGAGCTTTGTGAATAATATCCGGTGCTGTATATGCAGGTTGTTCATTGTATGTTTAATGCACTTGACCTTGAATTAATTCAATGTTTCTTAATTTTAGATTGATTCGAGGGTCATTCACCTCATGACAGATGACCAGTTAAGAGAGTATCTGCCATCCTATGTGATCGACTGGCTGTTATTGGATACTGCAGACGGAAGAAAAAAGAACCCAGCAGACGCAATTCAAAGCTCTGAGCGACTTAGAGGAAAGTTCTCAAGAAAGAAGGATGATGAGTCTGAGAAAGAGCATCAAACCCCTCCAAGGAATGCTCGAAAGAATCAGAGAAAAATTGAGATGGGATGGATATATTTCAGAAGGAGAATTTGTGCAGATACGCACCAAAAAGGGTGGGGGAACCAGAAAAGAGTGTGTCCCGAAGGACAGTAAAAAACTTAACTTGATTGAAAAGGCTGTGGAAGTTGTTTTTTCCAGGTGGAACAAATGCTGTGGGGAGCCTTACTGATTTTGACATTGATTTAACTGACTTTCAACAGCATTCATTAGAGGAAAGTATCACAGTCGGGGAACTGTATGAAAAGACAAAGTTACCTGTCTTACGTTTCTATTTAACAACTAAGAAGAGAGACAGTACCAGTGACATAGATCTGGAGGAGGAGAATAGTGGCGCAACTGCAGATACTTTTCCAGCAGACACTGTGGGATAAATACTTCAAATGTAATTTGTGTTGGAAGCAGCACAGTATTTGCAAATAAAAGCAGTGAAAGGGTTTCCCTTCTTTACGCCACTGTCGACCCAACTGATTTATCTATTTTGCCAGAACAGGAAACCCTACTTAATGTGGATGCTTCGCTGGATAGTGGCATTGTAACTTTCCACACAGATAGCATCTCTGGGGTGGAATACTCCAGTCTTGATGATACCTTGATTCTCTCTCAGGAACTGTTTTTTTAATCACCCGAGCCTCCTTCCATTGATATGTTGCAGGAACAAGCCAGTCAGAGAGAAAGTGCGAGGATAATTATTGCTCTTCATCGTGGACATGTTCTTAGAGAACTTATTCAAGTGTTTTCTGAGGAAAGTATAGTGGAGGATAACCTTACTTAAGTTATTCTTCCCGATGGAAAGCTTGAAAAGGCTCAGGATGATGGGGGTGTTTTGAGGGATGTGCTGTCAGAATTTTGGAAAGACTTTTATGAGCAGTGCACTATGGGAAATCTCTTCAAAGTGCCATACCTACGTCATGATTTTGGTAAACAAGAATGGAAAAGTGTAGGCCGTATAATCACATTTGGCTGGCAGAAAGAGTAGTATCTTCCTGTAAAACTTGCACCTGTACTTCTGGAGCAAGCTGTTTTGGGCTTTGTGGAGAGTGATATTGTGGGCAGCTTTTTCAAGTATGTGTCTGAGTCTGAGCGAGTGATCTTTGAATCTTGTCGTTCAGATTTTGAAGGTGTTGATCAAGAGGAATTGTTGGAAATCATGGATATTCACAACTGCCGGAGGCTTCCAACACCAGATAAAATTGAGCAAATCTTGAGAGAGCTTGCACACCGAAAACTGATTCAAGAGCCCGCTTTTGTGATTGAACAGTGGTGCAACACTCTCGCACCTGTTAGATCAGAGCTGAAAGGGATTGCAGCAGTCTATGAAGAGCTAAAACCAACATCACGAAAGATCATGAGCTCAATTACTTACCCCAGTACCCATATTGCCCAGGAGAAACAAATTGTTAAGTATGTAAGTGTATACCTCAGAGAGTCAGACACCCAGCACCTCTCCTCTTTCCTCAGATTTTGCACTGGATCAGACTTGTTCACAGGAAAGAACATCACTGTCACCTTCACACAACTTCAGGGATTTCAGAGAAGACCTATTGCACATACATGTGGCTGCTACTTGGTGTTGCCAGTCAGTTATGACAACTACCCAGATTTTCGACATGAAATGATCAAAGTCTTAGAAAGCAACGTGTGGGTAATGGACATTGTCTAGGAGACAAAGATTTCAGCCAACAGGAAGTGGACTGCCATCAGAGGTGCATGTTTAGACGTTGTAGGTTTTCCAGATTTTGAGCTTACGAAGCAAATACTACTGCTTGAGAGTCACAGCTTTGACATGCTGTCCACATTGTTCTGCTGCTTTTTGACACTTGTTTTTTGAACATTGTTGAACATTGTTATCAGTGCAGGTAACTTGCTGTGAAGGAAATAGTTAAAGATTGGAGGCTAATATATACTTTACCAGTAAAGTAAGAACTAAATTAGGTATTTCAGACAACATACTGTAATGGTTATGAAATTAATCACGTGGCAATGTCTAGGGTAATTTGGGATATTAGAGAAAAATGGAGGATACTCACTGTCTGTGTTCTATTTGATACATATACAACTTGTGTTTGTTGAAACTTGAAGGCATTTACTTTTCATATAACCTCCATCGCACGCACACACACACACAAACACACACACACACAGAGAACAACCAGCCACACTTCTTTTTGAGAAAACACAACTTTACATCAGGTTCAACATGTGTGGATATAGTGAGCTGCACAGAAGGGTACCAAAATAAATTGCATTTTGCCGTTGCAAATATAAATACCTGTTAATGTTCACATTACTGCTGTTGTTTTAAATGTACTATATTTGCATTCTAGTTTGAAAACATTAGACTAGGCAGTAATAGGTACAGGTACATAGGTACAGTTAGTAAGTAAAACAGCAATATTTCAGTAATTTCCTTAATGAAGCTAACTTCAGAGTTAGAGAATACCTTAATTATTATCAAGTCAAATGATTTTTGGTTTATAACAAAACAAGTGCATGTCACATAATATGCCAATGTTGTTACAAATGACGTTTTTTATTTTTTTATTTCATATTGGAAGCAACTCTTTTCAGATGCTGTTATTGTTATTTACCAAAAGGCAGCTTAGCATTGTCAACCATTATATAAGCCAATAGATGGACTACTGTGAAAGGCTCCCTGCTGTAGCAAGTTTGCAGTTAAAAGGAACAAACATGCAGTTTTGTTGCTGTGATTGTTAACGTATTTGAATAAATAATTCAGTTAACCACGTGGTTTTTGCATTTTTACTCAGTTCTTACACATAGTCAATGAAAGGACAACAAAGTACTTCGTGTATACATATATTTGGTTTGAAAGATTAGAAAATATTTAGCACACATTTCTGTCTAAAATAGCTACAAATTTATTTGCATTTATCACATGTTAAAACATAATTGTGACAATTGCAATCAGTATGTAAGTTTCAATTTGTCCAAGAATGAAACAGGAAACAAACATTTCTGATATATACAATGTGACACGGGCCCAGGAAAGTTAACGATCTAGATTAAGTTAATTGTTTATCAGCTGTCTGAGTTCAATATACAGGTTAATTGTTTCAAACACATCATTTGTTATTTTCATATTATACTCTGACATTAGGTCCACACAGATATGGAACACATCTTCATCACATGGGAAGTCCTTGAACACACACTCTTCAAGGCAGACTTGAACCTTCTCCAGGTTCACATGGTGCAAACAATCTCTGCCTCCATACAGTTGAGGGACAGCATGCAATATGGAGGGACGTCCCTGAGGCGATCGTGAGTTGTGGACTTGACGGACTCTGTGGTTGTTCCAAGTCAACACAACCTCATTTAAGTTCATCCTAGGAGTCAAATAATATTCAGTCAGATAGAGTGTTTGAAAATATTGGGCATTTGTAATTACTGCCTCAGTCAAGTAATCTTGACCCCCCCCCCCCCCCCCCCCCCCCACACACACACACACACACACACACACACACACGAAAGGGTCAAATTATGCCTACTTATTTGATGCCTACTAAAATGTATTGGGCAATCTTTTTACCTGGATTGTTTGAAGAAAGCAAAACTGGATCAAGGACTTGTCCAAGGAGTTGTCTGAGAAGTAGCCATCTTCTCTCAGTTTGTCAAAAAGGTTAATCCAAAACTGAACACACTCACTTCGCAAGGTCAGCCACCATCGTTCAATCTGCTGGTTTCCAGTGCTTGGACCAAAAGTTACACTGTCTGTTTCAGCTTGGTTCTCAGAAAAATTCAAAAACCGCTGCATTTCAGCCATATGGCCATTTTCTGTTCCTAAATCAAGTCTTAGTCTGGCAGGGCACCCACCAGTATTGATCACATCATTCATAAAGTAGCCAGCGATGACCTTTGGGTCATTGTTTGTTGTGTAAGCTTCGAGCCACATCATCTTTTTGGAAAACCCATCAATGCATCCACTGATTGCAATTCCAAATGGCTTAAGCTTGTCGTAGCCATCAATGTGCCAGACATAGTTTGGACCACAGCTGTGGTAAACACGCCTTCGCAGTCTGTTTCTTGACCTCAGATCAACACCTTCGCCATCCAATAACTTTAGCAATATTCTAACTGTTTCTCTGTCAGTCACAATTCCATGTACCCAACATTTTTGGTGCATCCATCTGTACCCATGACACTGACCAGATGTTTCCAACTGCTGTTCAAGAAAGGTTGCCACCTCAGCTACATCGGTTTAATTCTTTCTGCGCCAGAGCTGCTTCTTCCTTAAAATCCTTTCAAGGATGCGTTTTTTTAGGATTATCCCATGTGAATTAGCAAGCAAATGAAATATTTCATCTGTTGTAAACCCACTTTTAAAGTAGTCCTCAATGTACTCAAAATCCATTTTTATGTCAAATTGTATAGGAAAACTGAACTCACGCCAGAGCTGTTACTGTTGTTAAGTATCTAATATATTACTATCTCATAATTTCGACTTTTTCTTCTCATAATTTTGACTTTTTTATCTCATAATTTTGACTTTGTATCTCATAATTTCGCTTTTTTATCTCATAATTTCGACTTTCCATGGGGATATTTTTTAATTATAATAAAGTTTATCATTTATTTATTTTTTTACTGGCGGAAATGGGCTTCCATAGTATAGATATCCAGCATGATTATTTTTCCCATTGAGATCTGATGTGTTTTCAAAGTGTTCCTTTAATTTTTTTGAGCAGTGTATATTAAAGTAGCAGGTTGAATGAGTATCAGTCGACTGTTTGGCAGGAAGCCCGCCGGCGCTTATTGAAAGCTCTGCAAACTGACTGTTATTCAACATTTTGTCAAATTTTTTTTAAATGATTAATTAATTTTCTAAACATTTTGGAGGATCATCAGTCCTTACAGAGAAATTTACCACAATATAGGCTATACAGAAGTGTGATATTTCTCAAATCCTTACAGCAAACAAATTATCACCATCCAAAGGCTTGCAACTGTAAAATAGTGAGACATGGTAGACTGATTGTCAAACGTGACTGCAGCAGATCTGCATTAATGTTAGCCGTTAGCTAGCGCACCTTTTCTGAAATTTCTACCATTATAAAATAAGAATTTGTGAAAAAATTGTTACGTTAGTTAGGTGAAATAAAGTGTTATATCACAAATATAAGTCACCTTCCCTTAAAAAATCGCCTCAGATTTCATCAGTGTGCTATTCTCAAATCCTTACAATGTAAGTTACAGTAAACAAATTGTCACCAAAGCAAAGGCTTGTAGACCAACCTGATTGTCCTAATGAAGGCAGTACTTTTATTTTTCCTTCATGAGGCTCAAACAGCCATCCACATGTTGACAAAAATGAATTTCCCAGGTTGTGCTCCGGGTCTCCAATGATGTCCTTCATTGTAGAAGCGTGTATCCATGGCTAGTGCTAATGCTAACTGGACACTGGCTAACTCACTATGGAAAAACGATACAATGCCGCCGTATACTCACCTGCACTGTCGGCGCGGTGTTTTGTTATGATTTAGCTTTCCCACTTCTGACACCTTGTTTCAATGTCAAATAACGAGACGGAGTCAATGATGCAGTTAACAGCTAGTGTTTGGCCGTAATAATAACCAAGACAGTATATAACATCAGCGCTAGATGCCTGGCGGTATATGACCGTGAAAACTCTCTCCTAATCAAAACCCTCTCCCCATCATTTTAATGTGGTCAAAAACCGATTACAAATAATGATTAAAAATACAACACGTGAACCGATCACTTTGATAATGCTGTCCAGTGCGCGTCTATATATCTAAGACCTTTGGGCACTGGAATGGAATCGATAGTCAAAACTGTGGGCGTAGTTAAGTCGCCAAAAAGAGGCCCAATAATAATAATAATAATAATAATAATAATAATAATAAGTACAATTACAATAGGTCAGCTGTACCAGCCGGCCACCTAATAATAATAATAATATTATTATTATTATAATAATAATTATTATTATTATTATTATTATTAATTAATAATAATAACACTAACAATTACAAGAGGTGAACGGCTGTAACAGCCAGCCACCTAATAATTATATTTTTAAATCTCTATTCAAAAGGTGCCTATAGTTTCACTTCCAACTCACATGCCGTTTTCAGTGAAGAACGACGCCCATTACTCATTAACATTCATCAGCTGAGTTATGTTATTGGCAAGGGATAGTAACATTTCGCTGTTGTCATGGCAGCAGCCAGAGTAGCGGAGTCTGTGATTGGCCAATTAGACTTGGATTTTCTACGTCACAAATCGCTGCAATTCAGAACAGCTTGTAAAACAGGGTAGATGTGTTGTCCGATGTGAACTAGAGAATATACACAAGGCACAGATTTAACTTTTTCATTTTGTTGGTACAATCTCTCTGAGTGATAAAACAATGCTAGACAAAGAAATATATAAAATCTTAAATTAGGGTCCCTTTAATACACCCCCTAACGTCCACTTCAGAACGTGTTTGTGTTGCTTTTCAGTATGTAAGAGGATCACGACTGCTAGCATAGCTCAAGCTGCTGCTGCTTGCCTGTGGGACTGACCATCATCTGTTTGGGACTCTACACCCCCAGCAGAGATAGAGGCCTGTGTGTTGCGCTCTTCAGTTGCTGTGCCTAACTATGCCCTGACATGACAGATCAGATACATATGTAATAGGATGTTGTACGATTGACTCATCCAGTCGGTTTCACCACCCCCATCTTTTAAGATCCAATCAAAAAGTTAGTGTGCTGGTCACCTTCTTTCGCCTGCACGGACATGTTGGTTTCACCTGTCGTCGTACTGTGAGTGGCATGGCACCCACCTGGTTTTGTTTGTTTGACGGGTACTAACAATCTAACGTTCCACCGGGGTTCTCTTACCTTGTGGTGCATGTAGCGCAGCATAAAGTCCAGCAAGAAGGACTTGCCCTTGCGGAAGGCGCCAGCAACAGACACCACCACCACGTTCAGGTCCCGCACGTGCTCCTGCAGCAGCAGCTTATCTAGAGCTGCAACGTCCAACTCAAAGTTGTGCTCCTCCTCATCGGCCAGGACTATCTGGATGGGCCGGGCCGGCTGCACCTTCACGCCTTCCTCATCTTCCTCTGTCTGGGAGGAGAACAGACCACGTGTCAGCTCTCTTAGAACGGTCTATTGTTTACCAGTCTTATTAATGGCTCAACGATTTCTGTGTACCAACTTGGTAAGGAATGCAGGAAAAAAAACAATACATACATAGAAAAGCCACAGAGTTTAACATTATTAGCAAAGTGTACCAAAATCTGAGAATATATCATTTATTATGTATGGTACAAAAAGTAGATTAGATTTTATTGACAAAAGAGGGGGAAAACCAAAAATTTTAAAGGGCCTAACTTATTCACTTTGAAACAGAGGCGGGATTCTCATAAGCCCCCGGCTAAGCGCCGCTGTGTTGGAATTTTCCCAGGAGAACGAGAGGGTCGCCTTTACGCGACTGCGAGTTGCTGAGGGGAAGGCTCTGACTGTTTGTGCTTATGCACCAAACGGCAGTTCAGAGAATCAGGCCTTCTTGGAGTGTCTGGGTGGGGTCCTGAAAAGGGTACCATCTAAGGACTCTATAGTTCTGCTGGGGGACTTCAACGCTCACGTGGGTGACGATGGAGAAACCTGGAGGAGGGTGATTGGGAGGAATGGCCTGCCCGATCTGAACCTGAGTGGTGCTTTGTTACTGGACTTCTGTGCTAGTCATGGATTGTTCAGAACAAACACCATGTTCGCGCATAGGGAGGTTCATAAGTGTACTTGGTACCAGAACCCCCTAGGCCACAGATCGATGATCGACTTTGTGGTCGTATCGTCAGATCTACCGCCATACGTCTTGGACACTTGGGTGAAGCAAGGAACTGAGCTGTCAACTGATCACCACCTGGTGGTGAGTTGGATCAGATGGCGGGGGAGTCTGCCGGACAGACCCGTAAACACAAGCATGTAGTGAGGGTGAATTGGGAACGTCTGGCTGAGGCCCCTCTCCGTGAGGTCTTTAACTCCCACCTCCGGAAGAACTTCTCGAGCATCCCGGGAGAGGTTGGGAACATGGAATCAGAGTGGGCCACGTTCAAAACCTCTATTCTGGAAGCGGCTGCTAGGAGTTGTGGTCAGAAGGTCGTGTGTGCCTGTCATGGCGGCAACCTAAGAACCTGCTGGCCGTCGGGCTGAAGGAGGCTTTTCGGGATTGTTTGGCCCAGGGGTCTCCTGAAGCAGCAAATGGGTACTGGGCGGCCCAAAGGGCTGCGGATTCGGTGGTCACAGAAGCAAAAACCCGGGTGTGGGAGGAGTTCGGGGAGGCTATGGAGAAGGACTTTCGTTTGGCCTCAAGAAAGTTCTGGCAAACCGTTAAGACGGCTTAGGAAGGGAAAGCAGGGCTTGGCCCAGGCTCTGTTGAGCAGGGGAAGAGAATGGCTGGGGATATCGTCGGGCGGTGGAAGGAACCACTCCTTCACCCTATCAACACGTCCTCTGTTGAGGGGGCATAGTTTGAAGACTCGGGGGAAGCCTCACCCATATCTCTGGCAGAGGTCACTGAAGTAGTTAAGAAGCTCCTCAGTGGCAAGACACCAGGTGTGGATGAGATTCGCCCCAAGATGCTGAAGGCTCTGGACATTGTTGGGCTGTCTTGGTTGACATGCCTCTTCAGTGTCGCGTGGCGGTCAGGGCCAGCACCTACGGAATGGCAGACCGGGGTGTTGGTTCCCATTTTTAAAAAGGGGGACTGGAGGGTGTGCTCAAATTATCGGGGTATCACACGGCGGTTTGCAGCAGAGTGTGAAGCGGTCCGGATGAGAGTCAGCACCTCCAAGTCTGAGGCCGTGGTTATCTGCCGGTAAACGGTGGAGTGCTCTCTCCGGGTTGGGAGTGAGTTGCCCCAAGCGAGGGACTGAAAGGCGGATTGGTGCAGCATCAGCAGTAATGCGGGCGTTGTACCGGACCATTGCGGTGAAGAAGGAGCGGAGCCGAAAGGCGAAGCTGGCGATTTACCAGTCGGTCAACGTTCCAACCCTCACCTATGGTCATGAGCTTTGCGTAGTGACCGAAAGAATGAGGTCACGAATACGAGCAGCTGAAATGAGTTTCCTCCGTAGGGTGGCTGAGACCTAAAAGATAGGGTAAGGAGCTCGGTCTTCCGGAGGAAGCTCGGAGTAGAGCCGCTGCTACTTCGCGTCAAAAGGAGCCAGATGAGGTGGTTCGGGCATCTGATTAGGATGCCTCGTGGGCGCCTTCCTTTGAAGGTTTTCCAGGCACGCCCTACTGGTAGGAGACCCAGGGATAGACCCAGAACACGCTGGAGAGATAGTATATCTCATCTGGTCTGGGAACGCCTCGGGATCCCCCAGGAGGAAATAGAAAACGTTGCTAGGGAGGAGGACGTCTAGACTACCCTGCTTAGCCTGCTGCCACAGCGACCCAGCCCCGGATAAGCTGCGAAGAATGGATGGGTTGATGGGTAGCTGAAACAGAGGCATACATAAATAGGATCCAGGGTAGTGAGCTGAAGATGTGAGGAAATCCAGGTTGGCTTAGTAACAACACAGACAGAGACTGAACAAAATCAATGGAACTTGGTCCCCCCATAGCCTGTTTAGAATGAGGCGATTATGTATGGTGCTGGACAAACAGAGATGAGGAAATGAATAGCATACCTGCTCTCCATGGAGTTCACCGTCTAAGGAGGACATTTGACCAATCTCAGTCCCCAGCGATGAGGCCTGGGTCTGCAGCACTGCCTCATCCTCCTCTTCCATATCTGGTTCTTGCTGCGCCAAGGGAGGCCTCTGCTGTGGAGCAATGTCCTCCACACCACTTACATCTGGAGGGGAAAGAGAGAGAGGCACAAATAATGTCAGCTTGCAATGGCTACAGGGCTGAATGGAAAAAAGGAAAAGAGTGCAAGGCTAAATATATTTCAATATGACAAGACCAAGTATTAGTTAGGCTACTGTTATGTCCACACATGCATCTGTGTCCGTATTGTATGTTTTATGTACATTTAAGTTAGATTTTTACCTTACTTCATTATTAAAACACAAATGCAGCAGTCATAGGACACGATCACAGGACTAAATCACCCTTGAAAGCCGCAAAGTGAACACGGAACTTCAGCTTTCAGTTTTTTTGCCTCGGATAAATGGAACAAGATTCAACAGGAATTGAAATTGGAGCAGTTTGTTTCTGTTGAACAATTTAAACTTTTACTGGAGGATTTTGGAGCTGGAGGGTGTTCTTGTTTTGTTTGAAACTTAAATGTTGTACTGTATTGTAAATATTTATTTATTTTTGCTTATTTTTTATTAATTTTGTTGTTGTAATTTATATATTCTGCCTTTAAACGGGTCACTGCTGTAAAAGAGACCTGGTTTCAGTCGGTTAACCCTGTATAAATAAAATAAATAATAATAATAATAATAATAATAATAATAATATGGCTGTTTTGTCTTCCCTTCTGTTTCTCCTTCGCAATCTCATTTCATTCAGGTCACTGCTTCCCGTTGTCCCCGCCGCCATATCAATCATCGTCAGCCATTCGTTGATGGACTGATCAGAAGAATGTCCGTTTCAGATAAAAACCTTTCCTATTGTTGCCTCTGGGAGAGAGAGTAGGGTATTTGATATAGGAGTAAGTGTTTTGTTGCTTAAGAAACATATGCTTGCTCTCCTAGCCTAGGAAACCCTGTCATTGCCATTTGCCATAGTGTGTATTTGTTAGCGTGTATCTCTGAAATACTCAGTGTGTTAGTTTCCTTGTTTTGATCATTCGTAAGTTCCTGTATAGAAACAGCTTTTGTTTTGTTTTACCCATAACCCTTTTTATCCTGTATTTGATAGTGTTTATTTTGCTCATTACCTGTTTTCCCCTTTTGATCCTGTATACGATAGTTTATTTTGATCCTTACCGTTTTCCCTTGTCCATCCAGTACTCGGTACGGTGTTTTTTGTTGGTTACATTTTCCCATCCTGTTTTGCCAGTACGCTGTACTGTGTTTTCTTTTCTCCCGGAACTCGGCAAGATTAGATACCCGTGGGATTACATTTACGCCTCACACAGTGTATATACTGTTGAGACTCATTAGTTTAGGAGCGGTGCCTACCTGTGTAGTTTTGATAGCAAGCGTGCGTTAGGCAGCTTAGCTCTTTTGTTTGTTTCTTTGATTTGGCACCGTTCGGTAGCCATGGTATCCCTTTTGCTTTGGTTTGTAAATAATTACTTCTTATTTTATTCCTTTTGTGTTGGCCTCGGTGTGTCCACATTCACCCCCTCCATTCATCAGGTCCTTCAGTACCCTAGTTAAGCCGCCCATCTAAAGGGTTGTAACAGCTACATAGCTTATTTTCAACTAAATTATGACGTTTTGAAAAGGATTTACTTAATCTAGAGCAGGAGTTGCCAACCCGTTGATTGCGGTCAACAAGTCAATCTTGAAAGCATTCCCTGTCGATCGTGTGGAGTTTTGGCAATCAAAGGGAAGAAACAAAAATAACAAAATGTTCTTATTTATTTATTATTAGGCCATTTAATTTAATTTCAAATGTGCCCAGTGTGTTGTGATGGGGGTCGAGTGACGGAGGATTGGTATATCTGGTCAAACAGTTTTTAGGTTAATGGAAAGCTATACAAGGAGGCAATGGCCGTTGCTGCAGAGACGTTATTCAAAGAATTCAAAAACTAAAAGGACATTAAAAATTCTTTCGGAAGTGTGCCACTTGACCCAGCCACTGTGACAAGACGGGTGGAGTCGTTATCGGAGGATGTGAATCTGCAAGTGCTCAAGGATTTAGCATTTAGCGAGTGATTTTCGCTGCAATTTGACGAATCCCAGGATATGACAGAAACTGCACAGCTGATGGCATGTCTCTTAAGGATTCGACTGCTAAGTTGGCTTTTCTCACCCTTTTACCATTGAAAGAGAGGACAAGAGGTGAGGAAATTTACAACGAGTTTAAATGTTACATGCATGATAACAGCATTGCCCTTCATAAGCTGGTAGCGATCACTACAGACGGGGCCACCGGCAATGCATGGGGGTGCGTTTGGGCTTCTTTGCACTGTGCCGTGGTGATCCCGATTTCCCCGAGTTTTTGAACTATCACTGTATGATCCATCAGCAAGCACTGGCTAGTAAAGTAGTGAACTTGTCTCATGTCATGACACTTGTTATGATTGTTAATTCGATTCGGGCAAAAAGACTTCAGCGCCGCCTGTTAAAATCTTTATTAGGGTCAATGACGTGACGCCTACTTTTTCTTTCCAACTGCATTTTTTGCCTTTTAAAAAATGTCTAAACACATAAGACAACACATACATCTAGTACCTTTCCCATATACGTACCCACTTTAACGTTTCCAAACCTTTTAGTTATTGGTAATTTTTCTGTTGTTTGAAGTGTCAAAATATCATGTGGTGCAACCGTCCATCCATGACTTCTATTTTGAAAACTTGTTTAAAATTACTTTTAATCTATTGAGATGTATCTCCTGCCCCATTTGTCATAATTTCAAACATGTTTTCTATTCATTGCCAAAATTGCAAAGCATCTGCATTTATATTTTTATCATAATATACAAACGAATGTTGTCCGAAGACGTTCATTTTATGAGATGTCATCTGGTGAGACCATCAAGAAAATGCCATTTTGGGATTTTTATTTTGAAAACAATTCAAGTACAGAAACTGACATCAGAAAGGTGCCTGCGAAGGACCCAAAGAAACATCTAACAGGTAAGTAGGTCTTTCTCAAATATGGAAGAAATGCATATGTTTAACTGCTGCAATGTAGTTGCCACATTTGGATGTCGTGGTATGACTTCAAAAAAACTATTAATATTAGGTTTTATCTGCAAATCTATATTTCTATGATAAATTTGATAGTGGTCTTTGGTGGGAAGAATGGCTGTTTATCTAAGGTGGTCAATTCTGTGCCTGTAAAATTTGATTAAACTTGAAAACGTGGTGAAACCAAGTATCACGTGGCGCAACCATTGCAGAACGTTGTACATGATAGATATTTGTCCTGCAATGACAGTTTCTGTGCATTTTTATTTAATTATTCATAAACCTACAGTTCTTTATTTTAGTATACCTTTATGTATAATTTTGCATAGCTTTGTCTGCAATTTCAGTAATTTCCCCTGATATTTTGGAAAGAATGTTTTATTTATATTTAATGAAATGTCAAAACCATTTACCTATAGCATGAAATGTTATTTGGGTAATTATGCATTAATCAATGATTTATGACTATTTTAACCTTGACAGATTTGCTCCAGGTTGCTCATGTTGGTTGGACCGCAACTTTCAAACAGTGCCACAAATTATCGATGGGGATTGAGATCTGGACATTGACTTGGCTACTGTAGGATATTAACCTTTTTGTTGTTTAACCACTCCTGTGTTGATATGTCCTTGTGCTTGGGATCACAGTCCTGATGAAAGGTGAAGTTTCTTCCAAGCTTCAGTTTTTTAGCAGACTGAAGCAGGTTCTCTTGCAGTATCTCCCTGTATTTTGCTCCATCCATTCTTCCTTCAATTTTAACAAGATGCCCAGTCCCTGCTAATGAAAAGCATCCCCACAGCATGATGCTGCCACCTGTATGGTGTTTCTTGAGGCACGGGCAGTGTTAGGTTTGCACCACCACACATACGGCTTTGAACTTTGGCCAAAAATCTCTTTGTCTCATCAGACCACAAAACCATGCTAACCACATCTCAGCTGGGTCACTCTCACGCTTTCTGGCAAACTCCAGATGTGCTTTGATATGGTTGTTCTTGAGTAATGGCTTCGTACAGAAAATGTGAGCTATTATATTTTTCAGAGGTGTGGCCAGTTGTAAGGCCTACAGGGCAATCCTGTTAGTCCTCGTTAGGGCAATATTTTTTATTTGTGTCAACCTGTAGTTTCCAAAGCACGGGTTGAATACTTATGCAAACAGCATATTTCAGTTATTTATTTTTCTTACTAAATGTTTCTAACATAAAACTAATGTCACTTTAAAAAATACATTTTGAGGGTCAGTCCTTTGAAATAAAATATCAAACAGAACAAAATCTCAATGTATCATTTGTAATCCAGACATATCTGATACGTTTCAAGGGGGTTGAATAGTTTTGCAAGCTACTGTTTATAAAATGTGATGAATTGTGTCCCTCCCACAATCACTGTATAGTTCACTACAAAGTTCTTAAATGTGTCTTACTCTTTATTAATGTTTTTATGAGTTATATGAAATTTTCTGAACATTGGAAAGTTCATGACAAAGCACTTTTTAAAAAACGTTTGGGATGAGAAATAAATGTGTATGGAAGTGTTTGTGTTCAAGAGAATTCTATGAAATTATTTAAAAAAAAGCTGTTCTATTCTGTTTTCTGTTCTATTTTTTGTATGGAATTCATGGTGTGTTGGACTTTTTAAATAGAATTTAACCAATTGTATAATTTGGTGTGACCATATATCATGTGGTGCAACCAATAAGTGCAATAACTGTATTCAATTAAAGATAGAATATCAGATTTTTGTGGCTGGAACATTCATCACTGATACAGTATGCTTAAGTGGATACTGTCTGTTTAATAATTTAATCAGTTTTGTGGGTTTTAAAAGAAAAATAGGTCTGGTAACTACTTAGAGGGAGGCTGTCCCATTATAGAATGTGAATATATGATCATGATTTAGACAAACTCCAAATAAATGCAAATACTGTTTTTCCAAACATTATACAATAATAATGAAACCTTGTTAAAATGTTAAGTATGTTAAGGAATTATATTAATTGTAAGATAATTCACGGTCTCACCACGACATTTTTTAGGTCATCGGCTATTGACCTTGCTTAAAAATCACAAAATTCCCTTAACTTAATGTTTTTGTATAAATGCATGTGTACAAAACATTCCAAATGTTTGAAAAATTGCCAAAGACATCCTTATTTTTTGTATTTAAAAATGGGTCTATTCAAAATCCTTATCCGTCATTGACCCATTAGATGATTTCTTGATGCCGCATACAATGACTTGATTCTCCACGCTGGCGGAAGGTGGTTGAGGCGCAGGATAGTACTGCAGCGATTTGTTGACTTGCTGCCCGAGATCAAATCCTTTCTGGAGTCACAAAATGAGGAGCATGAGGAACTATCTGATGATACATGGTTGCTAGACTTAGGTTTCCTCACGGACATTACAGCAAAACTGAACAAGCTGAACTACGAGCTTCAGGGAAAAGACAAAGACGTGGCACACATGCTCTGCGCTGTCAATGCCTTTTAGGCCAAAATTGGCTTGTGGGCCTCTCAGTGGATGAATAGAATGCTGGTGCACTTCCCAAACCTAGAGAAAATGTTGCGAAACATAGGAAACAAAGATGCTTTTCTTCTATAAGAATTCTGTGCCCACCTGGAGAAACTGGCCTCCGAATTCAGCGGCCGTTTTCAGGAGTTAAGACATCGGGGAGGTTGTAGCATTTATCTCAAACCCCTTCCTCCCCATTGAGATTGAGCAGGTGTCCGCCAAATTGAAGCAAGTATTTGCTTTACCAATCGGAGTTGACGTGGAAATAATTGAATTACAAAATGACATTGAGTTGAAAGCAAGATCAAAAGACTGCGACTTTTGGGGTCTTGTAAACACTGAAAAGTTTCCCCTCCTTTCATCCTGCGCACTTAAGGAGAAGGCCTACTTTGGATCAACACATCTCTGTGAGATGCCTTTTCACAGATGAAAATAATAAAGTCAAAGAACAGGTCTTGAAAGGTCAGGAAAGGTCTTGTCTAACTAATAGACATCTCAGACTGTTAGATTTGCTGTGTCAAACTATGAGCCAAACTACAGAGCACTTGCTGACCGTGTGCAATCACAGCCATCCCATTGAATGTTTGTGTGTGTGTGGGTGGTCTCATCTACTGCCATCAGTGAGTATTGCCAGTTTGATAGTTATATATTGCTATATTGTTTACAAAAGGATATGATCTGTGTTGTATGATGTTTAAAAAGGTAAAGTGAAACAGTATTGTACATGATGGGCTTAGGCCTGTAATTGATCAACTGACTGAGGTTATTAATAGTAGGTGGTCAGTAATTTGTGTGAAAATATTTAACAATTGAATGATAAGACTGTTGGTATTTTGAATGATAGTTGCACTTACTTGAGTATAATCATTTTGAAGTGTCTTGACATATGATGTTTAAAAAAAGGAAAATGAAACAGAACTACACATGATTGTCTTAGGCCTGTAATTGGCAGATTATTGAGGTTATTATGAAGAGTGAATGACTGATTGGGTGGGAAATATTGAACAATTTAATATGACCGGTCATAAAATGTCTAATGTTAGTTGCACTTACTTCTGATTATACTATTTATATGATTAAGTGAACACTTTGCCTGTTGTGATAATTAAATTAATTGGATTGTGAGTGAAAGGTAACAAAATAAAGAATGTAAAAGTGGAACTACAATTGTGGGCTTGTTTTTTCGTAATGTTTTGCAAGTGGAAGATCTTGCTTTACATTTGGACTTGAGGTGTGATCTTAGGCTTGAAAAGGTTGGTGACCACTGATCTAGCGGTATAAACCTAGGGCTAAACTGTCACATTGTTGAACTTATTGCTCTAGACCCAGTGCAAATAGCTGTTGGGCAACTTATAAGAAACTGATAGGAAAAGAAAAAAAGGTCAAATTAATAGAATCCATGATGCGAGCCATCACAATGAACAACACTAAAGCTTTCTATGTAATTCCCTCAACTTTTGCTGCATCTATCTAGGTCATGCTCTCAAATAACCAAAGAGTCACAGAAAGATAGTTTTTTTCAATCTTTCAACTGTTTCTCTTGAGCTGCCTTTCTTACTCTAAAATAGATGGCGTTTCCATATTTCTGGTTTTCAGGTGTGGGAATAAAATGTAGTATAAAGACAGCATGTCACACCTGTGTCATGATACCTTATCCACCTCATCCAGCAGGTTAGACAGGTATATTTAATTGCTGATCCGACAATTAGGCTTGGGCATTGTGGCTGTCACCAGTCAGTAGGGCTGGATAAAAAAAAAGACTGTTCAATTAATCACGATTTTAATTTAAATTCGGGCGATTAGAAATAAATTCTTAAAAACCAGAGATCGATCTTTTAAATCAATGCCTTTAGGCCTACTCTGAATGCATGTAGATTTCATCAATTGTATAGGCGTTTAGGTGCCTTGTGCTCAATATTTCCATAGAATTGTATGAGATACGGCGAAAGCGCATTAATTCCAACGTAAATCAGTCTGTGTATGTACGGCAGAGAGCAGTCAGCTTTTTGGCTGCGTGTTCTGTGTTGGAAATTAATGAACCACCGAAGACAAAAATAACCATTGTCTACTACTCCGTTTGTATACTTCGTATGGATTCTGTCATAAGGTTATTGACTATTGTTTTGATAAGATATGAAGATTACGTTTATAGGACAATGTTTGTTTGAGGACAAAAACTAGGCTAGTAATATGTTATATAATATAGTCTTATAGCTATATTATAACAAGGTAAAACTTAAAAGGAAATTGGTTATCAAAGATTTTCAACCCTTATGTACACATAACGAATGAAAGTGCACTTGACACAATACATTGCAAATTCAACTGGACTACATATCTGTTGTGGTTGCGAAATATGACATATTATATTTATTAGCTCTTCCTTGACCCTTCTTGTAACCTCGTTGTACAGTTTAGATAGTGCCGTCTGAGAAAAATGCTTAAGGCCAGAGAGCTGGACCGCCAGCCTCTGATCTCACTGTGAATTCAATCCAGGTCAGATGAGATGATCGATTTCAATCTAATGATTGTAGTTGTACGTCCAATAATGAGTAATTTAGATAAGTAGGTAGGTAAATTGCGCTAGCCCGGTTTACACAAAGACTATAAGCCAGTTGTTGCTGTTAGCTTTCGGAATGGGGATCGAAAACCGGTTCCAAATTGTCAGATTCTTCAGAATCGTGCGCCGCCAAACTTAAAAGGGAATTTCACCGTACCTATTCAGTTAATATTTCGCTTCAAATGTTAAATTACAGTATAATCTGTGCCTTAAATAACAGAGTGATCTCAAGCGAGAGGATTTTAAGAACGTTGTTTTCATTTTTCAAGCTTGGCGTTCAAATCTAGTTTGGCATTTCAGTGGACCACAACACCCAGAAATCCTTGAGAATTATGTCACTACCCTCTAGGACATGGAGCGTGTCTAATGATTGTTTGACCATGCTTTGGAGTCAGGTTGTAAACAAACAGTAAGTCTTATCTTCTAATGTAGAACAGCAGTAGGCGGTACAGGCTCACTCTGTGATTGGTCGGGTGTTTGATTGGCATGTTATGTCACAGTGCATTTTCAATGGTTAGTTTTTCTTTCCTCAAACAAGCACGTAGCCTCAACTAACACTACCAATGTTAAAGTTCTTTGATGTTAGGAAATTGAACTGTGGTACTGTTGCAAAAGTGTAATACAGAAACATACTGTTATACATAAATTAAACATTTCACACACAAAAATGATGAAACAAGTGCATTGTCACCACAGTGACGCTGTTCTGAGTTCTGGCTAACTTTGCGGCGACATCGGTTCCATCAGAACGGGTAATTTCAGCAGCTAGCCTATAGAGTACCGACGCTCCTCCCATCGACCGTTCCGGAAGACAATTTCCCCACTCTATTCTCCAGAAATATTTTAGAACCGCGAATACAAGATCCCTGTTTTACCAACACTTACAATTCGTTCCTGGTTTGCAGAGAGAGAGGGTTTCTTCTAAACATGCTAACTTGTTTTAACGTGTTGAACTGTGCATTTTTATATAACGATTTTGCCAATGCTTCAAATAAAAAACTGCAATCTGCCTTTTTTGCTAGGCTCTGATTGGCTCAAAAACCATTTCCTGCGCTGCTCTGTGCAACTTCTCCTCCTGTCCCGATTCGTTCCTCTCGTTCCTAGCTAGATAGCTAGCTAACGTCATTCGCTTTAGTTTGAGTAAAGTCTTCCAAGTCAAGTGACATGACATTTAGTTAGTTAGTTAGGTCGTTAGTTAGCTAGCTAGTTAGTTTGTTTGTTTAGTTAGTTAGTAGGCAGTTACAAGCCTCACATGTTGGACATAAATAAAATGTACTACTGTTATGCACTCCAGAACGATGGTTTTGATCAGGGACGAATCAGCACCATTTTGTTGATATAGCTACGTTAGCAAACAAAGCAACCAATCTAAATTGTTAAAAATACTAAAAGCTCAAGCAAACAATATATACTATACAGAAATAGCTAACAATGACAAACTCAACATTTTATTAAAAATGACTAAATACTTGTATACGTATGTATATGCACAACTACGTAATTCATAGTTTGAACGGTAAAGAGAAAGGCTGCACACTTCATCTGTAGAAAGCTATTAGAAAAAGGATCAAGTTAACCCAAGAGAAAAATATCCTAGGTCGGTTTTGTGTTACACTCAATCGCTGATGGGCATTTAAACCTGATCTAAGATCTGTGGCATTTTAGCGCTTTGTGGTATGGGTTTTGTAGTTCTTTTTACGACGAGACTCGGTACGTAAACAGGCTTGTACCCTAGACATTTTTGCGATGAAGAATTTTTTTTTCGATCGACTATGTAGTAAAATCTAATAAACAATGTTGGAATCTATTGGACCATGTAATGCTTTAAATAGTATTCAATTACAGTTATTGTATTTGTCAATGAGAAAAATGAATGGCCAAAACACTTCCGTAACGCAAGAGATAAATGAGGGGGTGGCCTCATCGGTTCTCTATTGTAAACAAGATGCGCACACCTCAACCTTGACCCCTGATCTGATGTCGAGAGAAGCTGGGGGTATCAGAGGGTCTATCGACCATGTCGAGGCATGCCGTTTGGAAACAGACCTACTGGTCGTTTTCTACACACTTGCCAGTGGCATGTTATCATTGGGGCGTGGTTTTTAATTCCACATTATAATATATAATGAGCTAGTGCTTTGTGTGTTTACAACAGAGAAGACTGGTTAATGGTATGTATATATCACAGTCATTTCTACTGACCTAGCTAACATTAGCTAGTTAAACGAAGAGGGTAAGGCAGCTGTTAGCTAGATAATGTTAATAGTGTTATTTGTTGTGGCTATCCGTATTCCATTTGCCGAAGCTATAAACAGACTCATCCTAGATAAGCTACCTCAAGTCAACTGCGGTTGTATTTCGCATGCATTTATTCGTTAATAACCATGTAGTTACTTATATAGTGTTGGTTTTATAGGGGGATGTATTATTATAATGTATGTTGACTAGGTTGCTTCAAATGACATCACGGCGCTGCTGTGCTAAACTGAGCGGTGTGGCATTGCGGAACGAGTACTAGAGTTGAGTGTAAATAGCCAGCACGTTGTCTACAAATTTATTCGGCAATTGGACTTGAGGTGTTATGGTTGTTTATCAAAAATATTAGGCAAATTGTAATTTGTAAATTAAAGGCAAGGGGGTTTGATAATTACGATGCAAATAATACCCATCTTATAAGTGGACTATAGCTACAAGCTTGCTAATGCTATTTTCCGAAGAATCAGCTTGTTTAGCTATTTATTTACTGCCAAGTATTAAGCTAACTTGGCTATCAACTTTCAAGGCTGGCCTAGTCAAGTTTAAGACAGTATAAGCGACCGCCAGTCACTCGGGTAGTCAGCGGCCAGTCAGTTTGGCAACGGCATAAGACAGTGGATAAACACCTGTTACTCGCAGCTATTTTCATACCGCCTGTAGCCACTTGGCAGAGAAGGGTACAGCTGCAGCTGGGTCCTGGCCTGGGAAATCCTGTCTCCTGTGCCCCTTTGTCTATTGGTTGTTACCAGCCAATAGAAACTGGCAGGCAAGTTCTGCCCCCCGTGCCCCTCTGTTTATTGGTTGTTCCTAGCCAATGGGAACTGGCAGGCATTTCCTGCCTCCGCTGCTTAGCCAATGGGAAAAGTTATAATTGTTGCTTGTAGTTGAACCATGGCTTCCTTCTTAAGTAAACTAGCTAATTAGCTTGCGTTAAATAATGTAATGAAATAAAAATTTGCGATAGCTAACGTTAGTTTAACTCATTATCTACCCCAAAACCTGATTTATGTGTTATTTGGTTGGTTACAGTCATTAAGTGATAGGCTACATTAAAAGGTTATTTTATTAATTCCCCGGTGCTGGTGCACACCCCAAGATCACAATGGGCAAGTAGCCTAAATATATGAACCTGACACATATTCCAGTGTCGCTCTTCAAACACATGTTCCTTGCCCAATAAAGTGTAGCATGAGAAAGCAAATTTACCCTTAAACTAATGGGATTGGAAAATCTTTATAATTTCTCAAATCAGATCACAAAGTACAACTCCAAAGAGAAAAATATGGCACAGTTCTGAAGGACAACAACAATATAGGGACTATACGCGTAGGTCAAGATCTCGTTAGCATTTATTTAATTTTACAAACTATTTCAATATTCGACATCCAGAGCTGTATTAACATATTGTGGCGATATCGTCTTAACTAGACAGCCAGTTTAGCAATACAGTAATCGAAGCAAGGTTTCTCATTTAAAGCCTACAGCGTTTATTGTAGCAACTCGTAATGAAGTCTGCACCCAAAACAATAAAACTGATTAATTGTCTGTACTCACTTACACTGCAAACTAACGGGACATAATCAGCTCTGATTGGAATTAAATAGGCCTATTAGTGTCACTTTTCAACAAATAAAAAATAAATGTTTTAGGCCTAAATCGATCAAATGGACAATGTAATGATATGCATTATCAAATATATCTGCTGGAGCCTAGTTATTCACAGTTGGTTTTCACATAGACCGTGCAAATGAGTGTTAGGCTACTTGTCGTTTTTGTTGTTGTGAATTTAGGTATAAACGTTCAAATCTATAAATAATCATATTTAGCCCTTCAGTGATGATCAAAAAGTTTTTTTATGTGTTTATTAGAAGAACTTTAGCCATGCCATTATAAAATGGGACTTCAGTTGTGCCCCTTATCACTCTTCTTCAACTTCTTTAGTATTTGTCTTCCAAATTCCTCCTGCTCACTGATCCAAAAAATTTAAATTGGATAGTCGGAGAGAGAACCGTTTACACCTTCATTCCCCCGTTTTAGTAAAGTTAGTAACTTTATGTTCACTTTGCTAAATTAATACTGCGTTGGAGAGCAATAACGCATGGCAAATAACTGCCCGGCATATATTTATTTGCCTTTGGTGTTTATCTGTCTGCCTGTGCTTCAGGTCTGCAGCCTCCCCCTTCTCCAATATCTTGCCTGGGGACTTCTTCATTCTCACACAAAATCGTTACATAATCATAGGCACCTTATAATTGCACTTAAAAGTCAGTTAGTTCAGAAACCATGTAGCCAATTGAACAGCCAGGATTATTACATGCTTACGCTCTACATGCTAAAAGTTGTGGCGTGGCTGTCAACATAGTTTGCTCGCATTTGAACGGTTAGCACAAGCAGCTTAACTGTAATATTAACAACCAAACTAGCAAGGTAGCATTTGAGTTAACTTTAACAGTGTATGGTATGACTAACGTTAGCTAACGATAGCATTCGAGTTGACTTTATAATGATAGTTTAATTTAACTAGGCATACACTTGCCGTATAACTTTCGGCATTAGAGTTAACTTTAATAGCTAATCGTATGACTAACGTTGGCTAACAATAACGTTAGAGTTAACTTTAATAGCATACCGTAACACTAACGTTAGCTAACGAGTTTTATTTAATTACATTATTATTGTAAGCTAAGTAGCTAGCGTTAATTACAATGGAAGCCATGGCATGGCGCTCAAACAAAACTTTTCTCATTGGCTAAGCAGGGTAGGCATGCCAGTTCTAGTTTGGCAAGTAACAACCAATAGAGAGCCTAAGTCTGCCCCTTACGGTTTACCGCCACGGGACCTTATCTCGGAAAAATATGTATGGTAGTTAACGGCGAGAGACAACTTATCTTTTGATCTCAAATGAATTGTGCCATGAAGTACACATATGATGTTTGTCAATTTAATAGATAGTTTTGCACGTCAAGAAAGTCTCAGTTTGTCTTAAAACTAGCATACGGGACCTGTTACAAGGTTTCGGTGAGTGTTAATGAGTCACATCAGCTAGCTAACATTAGCCCCAACGCGACTGTTGGGTTTGTAGTCTTTCTAATTACGTATTTTGGCAGTCTTATACTTAAAAAAAACTTTACGACAAACTGCAACTTTTTTGACGTGCAAAACTATCTTTTAAATTGGCAAAGATCAGACGTGTACTTCATGGCACAATTCATTCAAGATCAAAAGATAAGTTGTCTCTTGCCGTTGACTACCATACATATTTTTTTTTAAATAAGGTCCCATGGTGGTCAACCGGAAGGGGAGGACTTAGGCTCTCTATAGACAAAAGGGCATGGGGGGCAGAACTTGCGAGGCCAGGACCCAGCCGCAGCAATGCCTTATTCAATTGGCAAATGGCTCTCAGCTGACACAGTTGGCTTTTCACGGAACAGTCAGTTGAAAACAGAATTAATCTTCAAGTGTTATTGAAGTATGATGCAATGCATATTGTACCATGTTGTGGTTTCTACTAGCCTACTTTCAAAACCATCTAAAGCAGCTACAAAATGGTAAATTGGAAACGATCAATAACGTTACCAAGTACAAACTACAGTAAATACGTAAGCATTATTAGTCTTAACTTTACCTTTAGAAATTACTTAAGATTGTTGATAAGCATTCAAGTCCTTACAAAGTTGAGAAGTCTTCAGCATGAAGGTAAAACGGAAGTAAAGATAAACTACTTGAGGAAAGTCGAACGTTAACTGACGTCACTGCGAAAAGGGTCTATTTACCTAACAAAAAGCTGGCTAGTTAGTTACCATTACTTGGTGTTTAGCAGTGCAGTTCTACCTGTATTGTTCCTTTACCAACCCAGAAATAACTAAGTACAGAAACGGCAGACAATGTATGTAAAGTCTCTATTTGTGTTAGTAAACATTTGTGGAATAGCTAAATAATTTTAAATACCTATGCTCATTGTATTTAAATGCAATCTGGGTATAAATGGCATTGATGAAATAAGCGATGAGGGAAAGGCTGTCTGAGGTACGATGGATCCACTTACATCAGGTTAGGATACGACATACACAGGGGCAGCCAGCTGCCATGCTGCCCGAGCAAGTGTCCTGCATCATTCTGATAAGGTCTTGCTATGGTGGCCCTGAGAGGCCAAACGCACTGTAACTTAAGAGAACACATGCAAATAGATAAAACACAAGCAAATTAGGAAAACATCTACATCAATTTGACAACACATTAGCAGCATTTAGAAAACGCGCCGCAAATTCAGACAACACAACACATTGCAGAAACGCACTGCAAGTACAAAAACACAACCCATTACAGAAACGCGCTGCAAGTACAGAAAACACATTACAGAAATGCGCTGCAAATCCAGACAACACAACGGAGGTCCTTTGTTCTTGTGTTATCCTTGTCACTTCTAGGTGTCCTCTAGAAACATTTCCCTTGTGTTGCCTGTATTTGCAGCGCTTTTCTGTAATGTGTTGTCTGTGTTTGCAGCGCGTTTCTGTAATGTGTTGTGTTTTTGTATTTGCAGCACGTTTCCGTAACGTGTTGTGTTTTTGTATTTGCAGCGCATTTCTGTAATGTGTTGTGTTGTCTGAATTTGCAGCGCGTTTTCTAAATGCTGCGCATGTGTTGTCAAATTGATGTAATGTTTTCTTTATTTGCTTGTGTTTTGTCTATATATGCATGTGTTTTCTGAAGTTGCAGTGCGTTGGCCTCTCAGGGCCACCGTATCTTGCTCTGTACCCATGTATGGACAGTAGGGGGGCAGTGTGTAGCCTACATCTCAACTCAGTGGCCCAAATTAACACTCTAATCCCCAAACTCCTGCACTACATCTCTGAGACCTTAAAACCAAGATCCACAAATGCAGATGCCTATTCATGAGTAAATGTCCTCAGATTGAAGGGACATTTCACAAAATAACTTCCACTATGTCTCATATATTTGGCCCAGACAAGCCTTTTCTTTCTGATGCAAGTCCATTAGCAAGGTGCCAACGCAACAGTAACTGGCATTTTCCTACTAATATGATCATTTCCACTTATTGTCTCTACTTCAGGTTTTCTCAGCTAATCTGGACTGCTACTCAGGGAGAACAATAACTTATCTAGTTTAGTTGGTCTTAGTCTGTTCAGTGTCTACAATGCCTACTGGGGAGCCTCTTCAGGCTACTATTTGGAGGCAGACTGCTTCTCATACACAAACTATGCCAATAAACAACTTCACATGGCCTAACTGGACACAATTCAAGCAGGGCAAATGTTCAACTGCAACAATCAGGGAACTAACCTCCTAGGACAAAGTGCACAGAAAAATTGTTACTGTAGCTATTACCACTATTATCACTTGTCCAATGTGATATTAGTCTTCTATAAGAAGGGTCAAAATGTAAAATACTTCAATTGTCAGCCCACCCTTCTTACAAGTGCAAAAAAAAGACTGTCATCAATGTTTTTTTTTAATCATTGTTACCAGTTGCATTCCAAAAACGAATGCAAGGAACTCATTCTGTCTAGGCAGGGTGGTTGATTGTGGGGTAAAATTAATTCAAATGATTTTGTCAGTAAGTAGCTAGTCAAAGCATATGTAAACACTTAACTTTCTACACCTGACACAGGGAGACAACTAAAAGCATAGCTCGTTTATCCTGGAGCAGGCAACATCAACCAATGCACATTGTAAAATAATGAGTTTCTTAGTTTGCACAAGTCTACCTTTTAACTTTCACTAACATTGATTAACGCTAGCTAAATAAAAAAGACAGAAAACCCTGCTGTTGTGACAAAACACTATTTTATAAACACGTCACAGTGCTTACCTATACTAAAGGCAAAAGTTAGGCTGAATGATCCGCTTTCCTAGATATTCTAGATAAATATTTCCTAGATATATTTAATAACTACTCGTTAATTTAATGTAAGAACTGGCCGACTCATACAAAATTAAATCTCCTGAACACAACGCACATAAAAACTATGCCTTTCAAGAAAGAGCCTGAAAAGTTGCCCATGCTGTGTCGCGCGTTTAGGTTTCCCTAACCGGCGAATGGCTTCACGGAACGACGGAAGGCAAAGGAAAACAGCGATACTTGATCACAGAAAGGAAGCCAGGTGAACGTGACGGGCAGGCAGGGACAGATTAGCAAATTTACCGGGTTAGATAAGTAAAGTGTAGTTTACCTGGCCTTGGCTTTACTCACTCACGTTTGTCCACTTCAGAACTAAGCATTGGACCAGACTGTCGGGGCTACGACTAGCCGAAATGTTTGAAAACTTAAATGTACATTAAAACTACAATAACTTACATTTTTCACCCACACCCTGCCTATGTTTGTTACTATCAATACGAATAGTTACCTTCGTTAAAGCTGCTTTTACAGTTTGGGTCGATGTGATTTCTGTTTCTCAGCCCGCTCAACTCCGCCATCTTGGTCTGCTCTGCTGCAAACGAAATTGGTTGGTTGACGTCATGCAACCTAATTTGCTTCTCTTGACTTGCTCAGGTTTAGATAAGATAGACTTAAGAGATAAACAGTAGTGATAAGTGCTAGAGCGTTAAGAAGGGCCCTGCTATCATGCTAATGTATAGCTTATAAATAGTTTTAGTTTTTAGTATCCAGCTGACCAGCTTTTTTAACAATGCATAAAAAACATTTTCTATTATTATTTTACAGTGTAAAGTGTAAATCCTACATGTGAGAAGGCCAACAATGAACGTGTCCTAGACTCTTTGATAAGTTAATAACTTTGTCAAGGAATTTCAGGATGAAGTCTCTAGCTCCATACAAACTCTTTAGCTGCTAGACTGGTAATGGATAATTGTATGATATCGTCACCTTCTTAAACTGATGGCCCAAGTCATGTTTTGTTCTTCATGATGCTAGTCACCTCTGGTAAAATTGCCAACATCCTTATTGAAAAGATCATGCTGTTCCGACTCTGTTAGTATAATGGCATATGTCAAAGTGTGACTTAGGCAATACAAACAAACAAAAAATGGCTTAAGTCACATTGTCTTGTGACTTAGGCAATTTTACAAGCTTTACAAGATGGCAAAAGAAGTGCACTGTTTTTCCTAAATCACTTACTCCAGAAGTAATTAGGCCGAAGTCAGATTTTAAATTGCCTAAGTCACAACGGTATGTTCGTAAATTGGCCTAAGTAATCATTATAATAATTATATATAATTATTATAATTATTATTTTACATAATTGACAGACAGTGTTATTTGTATGTCAATAGTCATATATTGTCAAAACCTTTTTGTGTGAAATGATTAATAAATAGCATATATTCTATATTTGGTTCAGTTTTTTCTGTTTTTTTAAAAACTTTAAAATATGACTTAGGCCATTAGTTTAAGAAGGTGACGATATGGCATGCGACATGATTGAGAAATCATGAGCACTTCACACCAGGTACTTTTCCTTCTTCTAGCTTTTATAAAATCAGGTCTAATTCTTTAAATATGTATTTTCTGTATTTCCTGAATTAAGTGATCAATTGATTGTACTACCCTTACCAAAAATAAGTTTATTCAAGTGTGCTATTAGTATACTTCTCTTAAACAAACAAAAAATAAGAGAGTATGCTTTCAGTTTACTTTTAAATACTTATCAGAGTATACTTAACATAATTATACTTAAGTATACTTGGCTTATACTGACAGCTTACATTTCTGAGAGCCTCTACGCTAAAGACCATGTTTGTGCTGCGTGTTTGTTGTGTTTTGTTTTGAACTGGAATGTTGATTGGAGTTGTCAATGTTATTTTCTTATATTTTGGCATCCAATACAATATTTATTTGAACATTTTGATTTTTAAAGAAAACAAATATGTTTTTAATCCTGAGTACATAATGTATTTTTATAGTCCACTGGTAGTGTACATGATAAATATGTGAACTTTAAGTCTACTTAAAGTAAATAGGTATATTTCAAGTTGAAAAATAATAATACCTTAATAGAAACCTAATAGTATACTTAAAGGGCAATGTTGGAGCCGATACTGATATTGGGGATTAAAATTAATTCTATATCATATCGGCTGATAGTCACTTAATTTATCAAAAGCGTACATTGTAAAAATAATCCTGTTGTTTTTACGGAAAAAACCTGGCAGCTGTGGTTGCCAGAATACATCTGTAGAAAATACAGTAAAACTGTTAACAGCTTTACAAAATAACCTGTACAGTTTACAGTTAAAATCTGTTGAAAATTACATTTCAAAAAGGTAAATCCCATTATATCATTTAACTGTGAAAGTGTCATTAGATAACTGTCCTTTTTTAATGTTTTTCTGTAAATGTATCATGATCAGATGATTTTTTGTACTTCACACTGACAGATACCAAGGTCTCAGTCACCTGTTCAGTTCTTATGTAGTGACCTAAACCTTGGTGTAAGCTTTTCAGTCTGGCAATACCACATAAAACTGCATGCAAGGGTATAAGAACATGGGAACGGACATACTCACTCAAGGTAACCCTAATGTCAACTGGCATTATTAACTGGCATGATGATTTAAGCAGCGATAATAACTATAAAAACAACCCAGAACAATGGGCAGAACTATCTGTAATCAACAACAGTAATACACCAAATTCTATGATAAATGCACCCCCTGGTGCATGCTGGGAAGGCCCCGCCCCCGTGACGCTACAGTATTAATGACCTGACATAAAGCATTATTTTAACATTGGCATCTTGTAATTTTACTTTATTGTATTGCTGTTGGTATTACAGTATTTCTGTGTTTAAAATACAGTAATCTGTAAATGATGCAACGTAATATGATTCCTTTGACATATTTTTACTTTAAAATAAACAGGTATGTTTGGTTCAGTCTTTTACTAAATATTACTGTAAATTAAACACTGTTTCATTGTTTATCTATTTATGCTTTTTTCAAGTCATGATTTAACAGCATTTCACTGTCAAATTTACTGAAATATTTTACAGTGTATGAAAAAGATATGTAGCCTAATATTGGCTGGATTTTTTTTTACCGTTTAACAATAAACCTTTATTAAATGAAATGAATCTGTCGTCAGTGAACAGTAACAGTGAATTTATTATAAATAGTTATTGTAGGATTTTTGTTTTCCCCTCCTGGATGCCATGAGTTATTGCACTACTGCAGGCATGGCTGTTATATTATTATCGGTAAGCGTTTTGAAAATAATAAAATTGTATTTCATAGTGACCATATTATCAGCCACAACAACCAAAATAAATTTGTTACACAGACCTTGTAATGGACAATGAAATCAGGTAGGCCTACATTTTATGTTTACCAAGATGTCCCTATTAAATTCGGAAACGTATGTGTCCATGCACTCAGATGACAAGCATGAAAGTATAGCTAGGTTAGCGTATGATAAGGTTGTTGCCACGGAGAGTAAAAGACGTTGTTCATTTACTTTCCAGCATTACATCTCATCAACTAAGTAAATACGTAGCGTGAAATCGTCACTCAAGACACAAAACTACTGCACCATCACCTGTTAAGCTGCAAAAGATAGTCGTGAAGACATCACTTGACTCTTGACCGCTTGAACCTGTCCTGATAGGCATTGGAATAAACATTTGCATATATCACAGCAAGCTCTAAATGTAATACTAATAATAATATAATTTCTTTGGATTGCGCTTTACGTTCCAAGCACAATCTCAAAACAATACAATACTTGTTAAACATACGTAGTAAAAGATATAACGCACATGTATTTTTTATTTTGAAACCTTGACTCTGAACACAGCACTCATTAATTATGAGCCCTTCAATTCGTCATTTTCAGTCACATGACTTGCGCGAAGACCTGGCGGGCAACACTGGACACCATGGAACTGCAGCACAAGCCTGCCAATTTTCCAGCTGGCCATGCAAAGAGGTACATACCTCGGGCATGGCAACTGAATATTCCGACATCCCTAAGCAAGATGCACAAACCCCAGTACAAGTCACTGTCATACCAAGAACTGCAGGCAAAGTGAAGAGGTCTTTACAAGGTTAAGCATAACAGAAGAACAGGTACATTTTTACATCAGCCAGTAAATGTAGTTCAAAACATGCATGTCAGGAATGTCCCAGTCACAAGTAAAATAGGATAGTTCAAGTGCAGAAAACAAAGTTCTCCACAGAATTCTAAAGTAATATTTTTCTAATCTTTTTCTTTAACCAATAAAAATGTATTCATCATTGTTCAGATTTTAAAAATATCATAAACTTGTTGCTCAACCTTTTTCAATTGTAGTGCCGTGTGATAGAAAGGGAGACGAGACTACAATCAAAATGTGCGGTGTGGTTTGACCAGAAGGCAGGAAGGGTGACTGCGTCAAACATCCGAGCAGCCTGTCACACTGACCGTCAAGGACCCAAACAACACTCTCTCCAGTATTCACATACACTTAACACTGGATGAAAGCAGCACACAAAAAATGGGAAGGGAAACCATGGTAATCTGCAGAAAAGTTTATAAGACAGCCTTAAAAGTACTAATTATGTGATGCGTCAGTGATGAGTCATATTATTATTATTATGTGATTTTGTCATGCAATCACATACTGTTACCAGAAAGTCATATTATTATTATTATTAGGTCTGTTCTTTGCGCCTTATCAACGCCCGCAGTTTTGACCCAATTGCTTCCATTCCAGTGCCCACATGTTTTGGGTATTGCAGTCCATTGCGATTGCATACAGCTAAGTGATCGGGTCACGTGTTATATTTTTAATTATTATTTTTAATCGGTTTTTGGCCCCATTGAAATGAATAGGGAGATGGTTTTGACTGGGAGAGAGATTGTCGGTTTTGACTGGGAGAGAGATTTCACGGTCATATGCCGCCATCAAGCGTTGATGTTATGTATTTGCATGTTGTTACGTTTGTACCGACTGTCTTGGTTATTCCATTCCATTCAATCCATTAGCTATATCACTTATCCTATGCAGGGTCGCGGGAGGGCTGGAGCCTATCCCAGCCGACACAGGGCGAGAGGCGGGGTACACCCCGGACAGGTCGCCAGTCTATCACAGGGCCGACACATAGGGACAGACAACAACTCACACTCACATTCACACCTACGGACAATTTAGAGTCACCAATTAACCTGCATGTTTTTGGTCTGTGGGAGGAAACCGGAGTACCTGGAGGAAACCCACGCAAACACGGGGAGAACAAACAAACTCCACACAGAAAGACCCTTGGGTCAGGTGGGGATTGAACCAGGACATTCTTGCTGTGAGGCAACAGTGCTACCCACTTGGTTATTATGTGATTGAAATTACTGGGTATTGAAAACCTGTGCACATCATACTAGTACTAGCAACGGGACTGCACTTCATTTACCACAGACGTTGCACTTAACAGCAGGAATTGTAAATGGATTACTTTCAACGGGATTGGATTTACTACGAGTACGCTGTAGCAGTAAGTAGCCTACTCTCAATCAAATTAAACTGGTTTATGATAGCTTTCTGGAATGCTGCAAAACACACGTCTTAATGTCCAAATTAAGACACTGGCTAACACCTATCAAGGGTTCCGGACAATGCATACGCACTGCTGTTAAAAAAATGTTTTTGGTTTTGATTTAGTGAACTGTTAACAATCACAATTTGGATATGGAGCTATGCTGTATCCATGGACGTTAGCTAGCATGCTCGTTAAATCATACAAACGGAACTAGTACTGATGATACCGTCTTTCGTTGCGAATGTGACCATTTTGCAAATGACTATTACGGCCCCTTATTAGCCAAAGTTTCATAGTTCCATTTTCTTCGTGCTAAGATAATAATTAGCAAGGCAACACTATTATAATCACGACGTAATTAAAGAATTTGCGTTTTGGATTGGTATACGGTAAGCAATGTAGACATTTAGACAAACCTACGCTACTCGTATGGAACGCATGCAGTAGCCTAATTATGTCACTCTCCCTTCTAACAAATTGTTTTACATCTTGGATTTCCCACAATTTACCACAATAAAACTGAGGTAGGCTACTTATGTTTTTACCTTAGGAAATTAATTATCTAGCTTGTATGCACGCATGTTAACTAACATTTTATTGCGGTCACTAGACGGCAGTATACACAAGGGTATAAGATTCATCTTGGTCCTTCATTGCAGCTCCCCTCAAGGCTTAGTATAATATAATTATAATTAGCATAGTATGTATGTATGTATTTAGCTGCAGTATCTCAAAGGTTACGGAGACTTCCTAACTTCGTGCAAAGGTGTTTGACTAGAGACTTGCATAACAAAAAACCACAATGACGAGCACAAAGGGAGAGAAAGAGTTTAGACAGAATAAGTTCTTCATAAAGCTTTTTAGATCGCCGAGTTAGTGTACGATGGAGCTCTCCACAGCTCTACATCAAGGAAGGTTATTCACCTGCACTTGGGCTAATTGTAATACACTGTACACTAATTGTGAGTTAGGTTGTGTTTGTTTAACGTTAAAAAGAATTGTGGTGACTTGAATTGGATAGTGGCTGGCTGTTAACATGTATCAAGTGAATCTATAAGGCATTCAACAGAGGTAAAGTTTTTTAGTTTTTCAAGGCCCCATAAATGATAGCTCACTGATAATACTGCAAAAGATCATTATCATGCTATACCATGCTTAGCCAGACCTAGTGGGAGTACCGTCAACAAGGATTTCATTGTGCCGTGTTTATACTGCTGCTTACTGCATGTGAATCTTATTTGTCCAAGTGGACGTTATCTAGCTGAAGTGTGCTTAGCTAACTATTATCCCCTTAAAGGCACCATAAATAATTGCTTGCTGCAAAACGAACTCCTTTATTTGTCACCATAGCGCGATTGAAATGGCGAAATCCAACACGACAAAGGAGTGTCAGAATGAACAGACTGTCTGATAACATGTAGGCTATTTAAACAGGTGGTAGCACAGTCACTAAGATTATTTAAAATGCATTTCAATGGTAAAATAATCAGTATTGAACAAACAAGAGCACTCAAGACAATAAACTGCTGCTGATTTTATGTCTGCAGTGCTGTACACGTGTGATATGCCGTTAAGAAGCCTTAACACGAGGTTGAGCTAACACAAGAACGTAGGGGAGACTGGGGACGGTTGCAGCACTTTTTGCATTTCTCTGTTACTCTGAGACCAATTGACATAGACCAGCCAAACATATTGAACTTATATCTGTCTTCTAATTACCCATACAATTTAAAGATGACTACATATGACACATAGTTCACAATATTTATATGAATGGAAGAAGTCAGATGTTGCAACTGGCCCCAAGTGGGCGTTTACACTTGTGTTCAGTTCAGCGCTGTCCACCAACACATGAGGACGTAGTAGTGCTGCAGCGGTTATTTTAGAGGGCTGGCCACCTGCACTGCCTGGTTGCTGATGGTGGAAACGCAATCACATCGCATTTGCTCAGGGAAATGCATTTTCTAGTTTATTACTATCTTTTGATATTTAATGTGTACAATAGTTTCTGTTTTTTAGATGGGGCACTGAACATGAGGGAAAGATAATTGAGGAGTACACAAAGATGATGGAGAGCCACCACATCAACCTCACTGTCAGGAAGGGAGGGCTGGTCATCAAACATCAATACCCATGGTTAGGGGCATCCCCAGACGCCATGTTATCATGTGACTGCCATGAGATGGGTGTGTTGGAGGGAAAGGCAGCCAGCAGCCTTCAGAACAGCACTTTGATGGAGAAAAGCAAACCGGGTAGCACATTTTGTCTAAGAGAGGTAGAGGGTAAGCTTTCATTGAAGAGGGACCATCAATACTTCTATCAAATGCAGACACAAATTCATCTGACACAAGCAAGATACTGCGACTTTGCTGTCTGGGTACCAGGAAAAGAATGCACAGGGGGAATCCACATTGAGAGAATTCTGCCTGATACTGACCTTTTTGAAAACAGGTGTTAAAAGGTTCACAAATTTTTCCAGAAATGTGTCATTCTCCAGAGTTAGTAGCAAAAATGTTTACAGCTCCTATTCTAGCAACATCTCATGAAACCACCATACAATCTGAATGCAAGGGCTTTTACTGTGGGGTGCCTGTCCTGCATAGTGAAGACTTGAGTGTAAATCAGGAATCTGTAAAAGACAATACATTCATTAAAGTTGTTTAAAGCTCGACACCACTCATTTAAAAATTATAAGTTGGAAATGCAGTGACTGCATACGGGAAATAGCTAAACAAAAGAGAAATAACAAAAAACAACTGAACAAAGTAGGCCCTGATCAGACAGGATGTCTTTTTTGCAGTGAGAGGCTTCTTTTTCCAGAAGAAAAAGCATTTTGAGCGCTGCTAATGCTCCTCGCTTGAGCGCTGAGCGCCTCTCTTTTTATCAAATCATGTTTATTCATCGAGCACATTTAAAACAAGCAGAGCTGACCTAAGTGCTGTACATTATGTTCAGGTACAGTATATCAAACATAACAACAACAACAAAAAACAGTTGTGACACATATACATACTATATACAAGCTAAGTGCATATACAGTTAGGGCCAAAAATATTTGGACAGTGACACAAGTTTTGTTATTTTAACTGTTTACGAAAACATATTCAGGATACAATTATATAATCAATATGGGCTTAAAGTGCAGACTCTCAGCTGTAATTTGAGAGTATTCACATCCAAATTGGAGCAAGGGTTTAGGAATTACAGCTCTTTAATACGTAGCCGCCTCTTTTTCAAGGGACCAAAAGTAATTGGACAATTGACTCAGAAGGCTGCAAAAAAAAATAACAACGCTGCATGGGCTCTTCCCTCATTAACCTGTCATCAATTAAGCAGTTAAAAGGTCTGGAGTTGATTCCAGGTGTGGCGTTTGCATTTGGAAGCTGTTGCTGTGAACACACAACATGCGGTCAAAGGAGCTCTCAATGGAGGTGAAACAGACCATCCTGAGGCTGAAAAAAAAGAAGAAATCCATCAGAGAGATAGCAGAAATGTTAGGAGTGGCCAAATCAACAGTTTGGTACATTCTGAGAAAAAAGAGTGCACTGGTGAGCTTGGGAACTCAAAAAGGCCTGGACGTCCACGGAAGACAACAGTGGTGGATGATCTCAGAATCCTTTCCATGGTTAAGAAAAACCCCTTCACAACATCCACTCAAGTGAAGAACACTCTCCAGGAAGTAGGTGTATCAGTATCTAAGTCTACCATAAAGAGAAGACTTCATGAGAGTAAATACAAAGGATTCACCACAAGGTGCAAACCATTAATCAGCCTCAAAAATAGAAAGGCCAGAATTGACTTTGCCAAAAAACACCTGAAGAAGCCAACCCAGTTCTGGAACAGCATTCTTTGGACAGATGAGACTAAGATCAACCTGTACCAGAATGATGGGAAGAAGAAAGTTTGGAGGAGAATTGGAACAGCTCATGATCCAAAGCACACCACATCTTCTGTAAAACATGGTGGAGGCAGTGTGATGGCATGGGCATGCATGGCTTCCAATGGCACTGGGTCACTTGTGTTTATTGATGATGTGACAAAAGACAGAAGCAGCCGGATGAATTCTGAAGTGTATAGGGATATTCCTTCTGCTCAGATTCAGGCAAATGCAGCAAAGTTGATTGGACGGCGCTTCACAGTACAGATGGACAATGACCCAAAACATACTGCAAAAGCAACCCAGGAGTTTTTTAAAGCAAAGAAGTGGAATATTCTGCAATGGCCGAGTCAATCACCAGATCTCAACCCAATCGAGCATGCATTTCACTTGCTCAAGACAAAACTTAAGGTAGAAAGACCCTCAAACAAGCAACAACTGAAGACCGCTGCAGTAAAGGCCTGGCAAAGCATCACAAAGGAGGAAACCCAGCGTTTGGTGATGTCCATGGGTTCCAGACTTCAGGCAGTCATTGCCTGCAAAGGATTCTCAACAAAATATTGAAAAGTAACATTTTACTTGGGTTATGTTTATTTGTCCAATTACTTTTGAGCCCCTGAAATGAGGAGCGTTTGTATAAAAATAGCTACAATTCCTACATGTTTAATCATATATTTTTGTTCAACCCCTTGAATTAAACCTTAGTCTGCACTTCAATTCCGTTGTAGTTGTTTCATTTCAAATCCAATGTGGTGGCATGCAGAGCCCAAATCATGAAGATTGTGTCACTGTCCAAATATTTTTGGGCCTAACTGTAAAACCACTAAGATGCAAAGGTTAATGAGAAGAAATAAGTTTTAGGCTGAGACTTGTATTCGACAGAAGGGGCAAATCTGATAAGAGAGGGAAGGCTGTTACATAATTTAGGTGCTGTTACAGCAAATGCGCGGTCACCTCTAAGCTTTAATTTGAAGTGTGGGAGTCCCAATTCAGAAGAGGCCTGGGGGTAGTGTATGGTCTCAGTAGATCTGTGATGTAGGAGGGGGCAAGTTGGTTCAATGCTTTGTAGACAAATAGCAGGATCTTGAAATCAATTCTAATGCAAACTGGAAGCCAGTGAAGAGAGGCCAGGATAGGGGAAATATGGTCCTTCTTTTTGGATCCAGTCAAAAGCCTGGCCGCAGCGTTTTGGACCAGCTGCAAGTGGGACAAAGATGACTGGCTGATTCCAGTTTACAGGGAGTTGCAGTAGACCAGACGAGAAAGAATTAAAGCATGGGTAACCTTTTCCAAATCCATGAGTGAAAGGAAATGTTTTATTTTTTTCAGGGTCCATAATTGAAAGAAACTGGATTTTTTTACACTGCATTTATCTGCTTGTCAAATTTAAAAGCAGTCAAAAGTCAAACCAAGGTTCTTGAAGTGGTGTTTTAAATAGGAGGAAAGATTACCTAAATTCCTAATAATTAGGTTAATGGAGTTAGGGGGGCCAAAGACAACAATTTCCGATTTGTTTTCATTTAACAGGAGGAAATTGTGAGCCATCAGCTTCGCCTCGCTTTTTTGCAGGAGCGCTCTGATCGCCTCAAGTTGAAAAAACTTCAACTCAAGGCAGAAAAGCGACCAACGTCATTTGCAGTTTTTCCCCATTGTCCAATCAGATGAATTTAGAGGCGGGACCTCCCTGGTGCTGTCAACAAAGTTAACAACCGACCAACAAACATTGAGGAGAGACTGGTTGTTGCTATCACCGGATACCCTGGGCTTTGCGATATCACTGATCGCAATTACCACGATATAACAAAAAAACATCTGGCCTGGAGGCAAATTGGTGCGGCACTTAAGATGTCAGTTTACAAACGGCAAATGACTACCGTGTTCACTGTTTAGACTGACATCTGATTCGGTGGTCACCAGGCAACAATATAAAAAACTCGTGCCTCGCGTTTTTCAATCTGCAAACCGCGTCCTGTCTGATCGGAGCCTTCGAAGTGTTTTATTGAACACAGGCCACATGCTGTCTAGTGTATATATGTATAGTTTTTGTATTGTTAAGGTTTTTAGCCGCAATGGAGAAGGGTGGTTCTCCCGGTAACCTTTCCGAATTCGTCAATGGCAAAGGAAGATCACTCAGACACAAAATGGGATATAAAAACAATGATCACTTTATCATGTTAATTACCAATAATTAACCAACATTTGTCTAATGCTATGATATATTAGTAAACACACACAGAAGCTGAATGATTACCTTATTTTGCAGATATGAAACCCTAATGGTAAATATCTGGGAATGTATCAGAGCGGCCGCTGCAGAATAGATTCCCAGATATTTACCATTAGGGTTTCATATCTGCAAAATAAGGTAATCATTCAGCTTCTGTGTGTGTTTACTAATATATCATAGCATTAGACAAATGTTGGTTAATTATTGGTAATTAACATGATAAAGTGATCATTGTTTTTATATCCCATTTTGTGTCTGAGTGATCTTCCTTGCCATTAACGAATTCGGAAAGGTTACCGGCGGAGAACCACCCTTCTCCATTGCGGCTAAAAACCTTAACAATTTGGGGGCTCGTCCGGGATGGATTAAAGGAAGATTCAGGTAATCCGAATAAAAGACCATATTGAACTACAGCGATGGTATTCAAAGAGAGCTCTCGAAAATTTTAAACGGTGAGCAGAGCCTGTTAAAACGAATCTGCATATTGGGCATAAACCAAATTAGGAATACCGCTGTTGTGGGGAAATGTGCGTCCTAAAAATAGTATGACACAGTAAAATTATTGTCGGTAATATTGTTGCATTGTATGAGAGTTCCCCTAAACCTGTTAATGGTGACGTGAACGCTGTTTCATGAAACATTTCAGAGGGGAAATAGGAATTTAGTTGTAAAAAGGAATTTTATTGTGAGGGGTTAGAGTCCCCTGTACAAAAGGGTTAGAGGCCCAGGGTTAGAGTCCCTAAAGTCCTAAGGGTTAGAGGCCCAGGGTTAGAGTCCCTAAAGTCCTAAGGGTTAGAGTCCCAGGGTTAGAGTCCCTAAAGTCCTAAGGGTTAGAGTCCCAGGGTTAGAGTCCCTAAAGTCTTGGAATTGGCGCGCCCCCTCAGTAGTTGACGGACTGCTGAGCCAGCTGGGTTTGAGTCCCGGAACGTGAGACACTCCGAATTTAATTTAGTTAGTACTGTATGTATTGTATATTTTATGAACTGTATTTTAACTGCATTTTGGGGTGTGGTTGACGCCGGATAAGCGTTGCTTATTGTGTCAAGTGCATTCGTGTATTGTAACTGTGTTTTAAAGTGTTGTGGTGTGCATTGATTGTTGTTTTGTGTGTATGACGCCCTGTGCGTTGTCTTGCGTCTTAAGTGTTGAGAGTGTTTGTGTGAATGAGAGTACGTGTAGAAAATGGAAGGGGCAATCGACCGAGAATGGAATGACGGTGGGTGTGACCGCATTCCATACTTGACCCTTAAAGTTCAGAAAGAAAAGGTATTAAGAACGATAAGAACGATAGGTGAGGCAGAGAAAAAAAGTGAGAAAGTTAATTGTGTATGTGGACAGCGTGGTCCATGAGGGAAATATCTATCCGAGACCAAAGAACAGTGACTTGCCGCCACTGGTCAGAACCCCGGTCAACAGGGTTCCAATCCAAAATGGTTCCGCGCAGCCATCTTAGCTGGTCTCCCGGCACATGTCCGCACCGCCATGGAAGACAATCCTAACATGCATGGAGCTGACTCCCATATGTGGGAGCATCATTTGATGCATCGTCTTGATGAGGAACTTCAGAAATCAGTCTTAACTTAGCCGAGACAAAGGCACTACGGAAGCAATTACGGAGATTGCAGCTGGGGGAACACAGACTGAAGACAACCCAAAATAAACAAAAGGCCAAACAAATGCCACTACAAGCCCCTAATCAGGAGAAAACACCCCCAACCCCTAACACAACCAAAGCCCAGATATTACTCCCAACCCTACAGGGGAGGCAGGGCTAGAGGGAACAGCAGGGGAAGGGGAGGAGGCATGAGATGGGGAGGCTGCTTCATCTGTGGAGAGCAGGGTCACTGGGCCAGAGACTGCTCCCATGCCGGTTCTGCAGAGGCTCCTTGTGCCGGCAGCAGGGTGTCTGCCCCTCGTCCCGAAGCGGCCCCCGCCGGCCGGTACCCACAAGAGGGCTGGGACCGGGTGGGTGGTTGGGATCGGGAGCACCACGCATGATACACCCCACAGAGTCACCCCGGAGAGGTCACGGCAGAGCCTCTCCTTAACATCACGGTGTTGAACGAGGAATGGCCTTTCTTGGTTGATATGGGGGGCACCTATTCCACCATGACTGCGTCCCCTCCGGCCCGATATAGGTCAACCCGCCGGATAGATGTAGTGGGTTTCTCTGGGGTTGGACAAACACTGCTGCTAACTAAGCCACTGCCTGTCAGGGTAGGCGATCAGACCCTTCTCCATCACATGGCTATAGCACCACTTCCATACTGTGTGGTCCTACAGGTCTGCGTGTCACCCTGCCTGATGGACAAGTATTGCCGTGCTCCGCTGGGGTAGGTAGAGGTGGAGGACTAGTGGAGCCTGAGCCTCCAGCGGGTGGAGGGCTGCTTTCCTCTTTCTTGGCCTGGAAGCCCTGGATCATGCTGTTGGAGCCTTACGTTCCATCCCTTGACCCCCTTCACCTCACCCTATATTATGACTTCAATAACAACACTGCTTATTGGTTCCCATACGAGACGTCTTTGGAAGGCACCACCTGTCCAGTCTCATCAAAAATCTTAATTGAGGGCCCACAAGGTGTCGCCGCACACACTGAGCTTAGCCCCTCCATGATGGAACGGTTTAAAAATGTCCCAAGAGTCCGTTCCCCACATCTCTTTGACCCTGCACCCAGCACACCAGGCAAAAGATCTGGGGCCTATGGTTAAAGCTGCCCTATTGGCCTCTGATTGGCAAAGAACGCAAATTGTCTGCAATTGTCTGACGTTTCATTCTCCCCCTCCTGCAAATCATACCGCATTGAAATTCAGGCTGAGGACACCCTCACATTGCTGAACTATCCTCAGCCCTTCACAATACGAGATATGCTCTCCTTCCTGGGGCTGACAGGCTAACAGCTGGAATTATGCGCCCAACTACGCTGGACTTACGGCCCCTTTAAGGGCTATGATGAAAGAGCACGGCATGCGCCAACTAAAAGCCACTCTGACCTGGACTCAGGCGGCTGAAGAGTCATTCATTCGCTTGAAACAACTCCTCACCCAATCCACGGATCTGGCTTTGCCTGACTACGCCTCCCCATTCCATCTTGATGTTTCTGACACAGGCTCCGTGGTCAATGGAATCCTGTTCCGGAAAAAGGGGGAGAAAGGAAGGTGTTGATGTACGCCAGCATCACATTAGACACCATGGAAAAAGACACCCACCATGCACACAACATGTAGCTGGGGTAGCCAAACTGATCAGTAAAACAGCCCACCTTGTACAACGACATCCACAATACATTTAAAAAACCACACAGTGATTGCATATGTGAATTCAGCTCTGTTCACTCTCACCTCGCTCAGACAGAACAGACTAACAAAAATTTTAGTCATTTAGGTCATATTGGTCCGGTCCAAATGAATCGCAGCCTGTGCCACTGGTGGCACCCGTATTTAGATAGAAATGACAAAAACAATATGTGAAAGACTGTAAGTTGTGTATGCATTACAATCCGCGTCCCACAGTCAAGCCACAGATGGGAAGTTTTCCCCTCGACCCTGTGCCAGGGCGAGAAGTAGTCATAGACTACACAGATATGATAGAGTGCGCACGAGGTTTTAGATACTTGCTCGTATGTGTTGACTCATTCACAGGATGGCCTGAGGCATGGCCAGGAAAAAAGGAAGACGCAAAAACAGTCATTAAGTGCCTCATTAACCACTATATTCCCCGACACGGGTCCCCAAGAAAAATCCGATCAGATAATGGGAGTCATTTCAGAAATAAAGATTTGAACCAAGCAGAAGGAATGTTGGGGCTAAAACACAAATTCGGCTCGGTCTACCACCCCCAGTCCCAGGGTAAGGTGGAACGAATGAACAGCAATCTCAAGCAGAAACTGGGCAAGATATGCGCTGAGACAGAGATGAATTGGGTAGATGCTCTACCCTTAGCTCTTATGTCAGTAAGGTGCTCCGTGAATCAGGGCACTGGGTTTACTCCCTATGAGCTAATGACAGGCAGACAGTTCCCTAGTCCACTAACAGGTACCAACATGGCAGGTGACCATTGGGATCCGGACACATCACCAATTGCCAGACCCCGAGAGGATGACATCCCTCGAAGGGATCTGTCCCCAGAAACATATTATAACCAGCTTCGAGCTCTTGTGTTAAGTTTCTCCAAACAGGTGTTGGAGGCCAGGGAGTGGGGAATCTGCCAAGGAGAGCCCCTGCCTGCCGCCAAGTGGGTCCTTCTCCGGGTCATCAAACGAAAGTGGACAGAGCCCAGGTGGACCGGCCCGTATGAAGTGACGGAGCGGACCGAGCACGCAGTCCGGCTAAAAGGGAAAGGTGACTCCTGGTACCATTGGACACAGTGTGCTGAGGCACAAGATCCAGGGCGCACCCTTGAGGAAACACGGTCAGACCTGAAAAAGGGGGCAGAATAATCCCCCGGTCCACCGCTCCGCTCAAAGGGCAGTCTACCCCGGAGAGTGAAGATACACCGCACCACACACACACACACACACATTCCCCTACCCCCTGCAGGAAAGGAGGCTGCCAGAAGGTTTCAATCCGTGAGACGGGAGGTTCCCATCTCACTCCACAGGACAGGAAGCAGCCCAAGGACGTTCTCCAAAACACTAACACACCTCACGCACACATACACCCACACACAGACACACATTCATATATCATGATATAAAAGAAAAAGAGAAACTGTCATAAATAGTGTGTTTGCTTATGCACAATATTATAGTGTGTTTTCTTATGCATAAATTTCTATCTTATTTCTTGTGCACAGGCTCCTCCTCCGACCATTGATCTGTGCCTAGGCCAGTAAAGGGGGTTGAGGTCAATTGTGTAAAACGAGCCAATAAACATTCGGGTATTGACAGTCCCTCCTCAGGTGGGATGGGCATGATATTTGGTCGGTGGAAGGGTCTCATATTATCTATGCTTATTTCTATTGCCGTGTTCGTGGCCATTCTGGTCACATGTGGTTGTTGCTGTATACCATGTATCAGAGCATTAATAATACGCCTTATTACTGCTACATTAGAGAAACCTCCCCCGTCCCCAGCGCACCAGATGCCCCTGTTGAACTGCCAGGACCTCGACTCCAGCGATGATGAGGCTGAGTATTGATCTCATGTTGGTGAGATCAAAAGGGGGAATTGTAGAATAGTATCCTCCCTATGGCAGGAGTGAAACAGCTAACTATTAGGTTGCAACAATAAGGTGTTGTGAGAATAACCTTGAGGCCTGTGCTGATTGTCGTGTGGGAGAGCATGCTTGGCCGTTATCTAGAGAAGAGAACACTCCGACCATTGAAACTGAATAACAGGACATACAGGGGGGGGGGTTGAGACACAACATCGGGCTCACGAGATATGGCTGGGGGCGGCCAGAGTACAAGAGAGGGAGAGAAAGGGAAATAGTGTTAGAATCTATTCACCAGCGGCCGCTCTGATACATTCCCAGATATTTACCATTAGGGTTTCATATCTGCAAAATAAGGTAATTATTCAGCTTCTGTGTGTGTTTACTAATATATCATAGCATTAGACAAATGTTGATTAATTATTGGTAATTAACATGATAAAGTAATCATTGTTTTATATCCCATTTTGTGTCTGAGTGATCTTCCTTGCCATTAACGAATTCGGAAAGGTTACCGGCGGAGAACCACCCTTCTCCATTGCGGCTAAAAACCTTAACAGTATATAGATTTATATAGTTATTTAGTAATAGTGTGTATCCTTTTTGTATATAGATGTTATGTAATAGGTCCATCAGAATGTATAATTTGTGTATATTAATGTATATAAGATGTATATAGTTTAATAAGATGTACATAGTTATTTATTTCAATCATTGTCATTATTTAATTGACAGAAAAAACAATTAATAGTGCGATAACACACACTTTTTCTAATGTTTAACCCAATGGAACAATTGAGGGAGCCAGATATGTCAGTGCACAGCACACATGGACTGTTTTATCTAGAGGTGTGAGACATTCAGGATGCTCAGCTTCACACATTTGAATTCCAATTTTACTTTGAGGTGTGGTATACAGATTCCTTGCCTCACCGATAACTCTCTCTACATGGATCCTAATCGATGCCAGTCCTCGTGTGGACTCCAATTCCACTGGACCCAGTTTCTTTTTCCCTTTAGTAAAAGCTGGGATCTTAAGTTTAGCATTGTACAGACCAACTGAATCTGCCACATCAAACCCTCTATCAGCTAGTATCACATCACCTGGGTTGAGGAAATCCAAAAATCCACTTCTTTCAGTCAAGTGTTTGTCTGATGTTTTGCCACCCCATCCTTTTGATATAAAATAAACTGTTCGTTGTAGTGTTATGCCGATTAGATATTTCATGGTATGGTGATGGTTATATTTTGAGCAGGTGTGTGCTCTTGCTCCTAGGTCTCTAAGCTTTTCTATGAAAATCTCAAAGCAGTCAATAATACAGGCACATTTACAAAACACCTGTCTAAATACCATAGGCATTGACAGCTGAAGCTCTTCTCAATTTGGCTAAAACACAAGTGCTGGAACAAGCCTTGCATTCAACACCTCAATTGTGCTTCTAAATGTTCTGCTGGCTGTTGGAATTAAGATCTTAAAGATACACCCAAGCAATGAAAGGGGAAGCTTAATTTTCAGCCTCATAAGAGTTAAATGCAGTTGTTGGAAGGGAGAAAGGTTTGTACCAGTCTGCAGAAATGAGATCACAAAAGTTAAAACTACTCGTAACTTGGAACATGTGGGGATTCTTGTAATTGTTTTCACTTTTTCATCATCGTTTTCAAATGACAGCTCATCAAATGTTCCTGATTTAATAATGTCCTTCAGCCTATGGTTTTCCTCTCTGAGGTCATTACATTCACTTAGTAATCTGGCAATCTTTTCCTTGCATGGTTTGTTGTCACACTGTTGTTCATCCTCAGCAGGTGATGCAGGCTCAGCGTCTGGCACTGATGACAATTCTGAAGGGACATCCACTGCATCTTGCTTTTTTTCTCCTCCACCCTCTTGTTCTGCATTCTGCTATGCTGATCATACTTTTGTCTTTCTCTACCATGTCTTTCTCTCTTTTCCTCTTCTTGGTGGCTGGTGTGTGCGAGGAATCAGTTGGAACCCAGTCAGGGGACAACGAGTCATCACATTTGGCACCTATGACACAAGTGGGTGTCATCTCCAACATACAGTGCATCCGGAAAGTATTCATACCCCTTCACTTTTTCCACATTTTATTATGTTACAGCCTAATTCCAAAATGGATTAAATAAAACATTTTTCTCAACATTCTACACACAATACCGCATAATGACAAAGTGAAAAAAGTTTTTGGGAATTTTTTGCAAATGTATTAAAAAAAAAATATATATATATCACATGTACATAAGTATTCACACCCTTTACTCAATACTTTGTTGAAGCACCTTTGGCGGCAATTACAGCCTCAAGTCTTCTTGAGTATGATGCTACAAGCTTGGGGCAGTTTCTCCCATTCTTTTTGCAGATCGTCTCAAGCTCCATCAGGTTGGCTGGGGAGCGTCGGTGCACAGCCATTTTCAGATCTCTCCAAAGATGTTCAATCGGGTTCAAGTCTGGGCTCTGGCTGGGCCACTCAAGGACATTCACAGACTTGTCCCGAAGTCACACCTTTGTTATCTTGGCTGTGTGCTTAGGTTCGTTGTCCTGTTGGAAGGTGAACCTTCGCCCCAGTCTTAGGTCCAGAGCGCTCTGGAGCAGGTTTTCATCAAGGATCTCTCTGTACATTGCTGCATTCATCTTTCCCTTGATCCTCACTAGTCTCCCAGTTCCTGCCGCTGAAAAATACCCCCACAACATGATGCTGCCACCACCATGCTTCACTGTAGGGATGGTATTGACCAGGTGATGAGCAGTGCCTGGTTTCCCCCAGACATGACGCTTGGCATTCAGGCCAAAGAGTTCAATCGGTTTCATCAGACCAGAGAATTTTGTTTCTCATGGTCTGAGAGTCCTTTAGGTGCCTTTTGGCAAACTCCATATGGGCTGTCATGTGCCTTTTACTGAGGAGCGGCTTCCGTCTGGCCACTCTACCATAAAGGCCCGATTGGTGGAGGGCTGCAGAGATGGTTGTCCTTGTGGAAGGTTCTCCCATCTCCACACAGGAACACTGGAGCTCTGTCAGAGTGACCATTGGGTTCTTGGTCACCTCCCTGACCAAGGCCCTTCTCCCCCGATTGCTCAGTTTGGCCAGACGGCCAGCTCTAGGAAGAGTCCTCGTGGTTCCAAACTTCTTCCATTTGCGAATGATGGAGACCACTGTGCTCGTTGGGACCTTCAATGCTGCAGAATTTTGTTGTACCCTTCCCCAGATCTGTGCCTCGATACAATCCAGTCTCGGAGGTCTACAAGACAATTCCTTGGACTTCATAACTTGGTTTGTGTTCTGACATGCACTGTCAACTGTGGGACCTTATATAAACAGGGGTGTGCCTTTCCAAATCATGTCCAATCAATTGAATTTACCACAGGTGGACTCCAATTAAGTTGTAGAAACATCTCAAGGATGATCAGTGGAAACGGGATGCACCTGAGCTAAATTTTGAGTGTCACAGCAAAGGGTGTGAATACCTATTTACATGTGATATTTTATTTTTTATACATTTGCAAAAAATTCTAAAAAACTTTTTTCACTTTGTCATTATGCGGTATTGTGTGTAGAATGTTGAGAAAATTTTTTATTTAATCCATTTTGGATTTAGGCTGTAACATAATTAAATGTGGAAAGAGTGAAGGGGTATGAATACTTTCCGGTTGCACTGTATGCCAACAAGTTAAGAAGTAACGTTTGTGACATAATTTCTGTAGACTAGTAAAACCCCCTGTCCCTTCCAAAAACCACTGTTAACTCTAGACTTCAGATTGAAAATGAACTTTCCCCGGCTTAAATCTGGACAACTTATTTTTTAGCTTGGGTTAGCGTAACTTGTCAAGGCAAGGGCACTGGATTAGTTGCTTTGATCCACAAAAACTAGCCATGTCAGAACAATTATGTAATTGCCCTCCCCAGGGACAGTGACACGTAATAGCACATATCCACAATCTCCTCCTCTCTGGGTTTTCTTTCTCTGTAGTTCTGGGATTCTATAGTGGCACAACCCAGGCTTGTCGCCACGTCGGTTTGCGCATCCAATTGAGCAACAACTATCCGGCATTTTGGCTAAACAAACCTGGTTAAAATACTTGGCGGTAGCGGAAGAAATCCTTGTTTTGCCCACCAAGTGGGCGTTCCTCTAAGGTTGTGACGTCACGTAAAAACTATGAATTGTTCGAACTTATAAGAACGCATTACCCACTATACCTAAGCCTTCTTAAGGGGGAATAGTACGTGACCTATTACTCGCAAGCATTAAAAAAAAAACGGTTCCGGTTCCGGAAGTAAATTTCCCATTCATTTTCTATATTGCCGTTTTAGAAAATCCTTATATTAAGAGCTTTAAGCCTGGAACCAAGCCAATCAACTATTATTAGATGAATCATGACTACCAAGCATTTGATTTGGAGCAAAAAAAATACATTGAAAATTGAAAAAAAGGCAAAGGTACAACAAGACTGTACATAATTTATTTTAAGTGGGAATGAACTACTCATCCCATAAACCATTGCGAATGATTATTTTCTAATAACTTTGGGCCTAACGATAGTTTAGCGCAATTCTTTTTTAATAAAAATTATTTTTTCATTATTATAGTGTTTATACTTATAATAATAGTGTTGCAATATATTGTAGTTTGTGTTGTGTGTGTGTGTGTGTACATATATATATAGTGCTTCCTTTAGCGTAGTGTTGTCATCGCAACCGCAGTGACTCACTAGCCGTTTGCGGGTTTGGTAAACATTTCCATGGTAAAAACGAGCTCCACCAATCAGAGACGTCACCGTTACACTTTAGGATTGTGGGTAGTGTAGCACTTCTCCATGACATCGTGAATAAAGCATGTTTTTCTTAAAACAAGGGTGATATCATACAGACTTGTGGCTTCTCCAGGAGCATATACCATCGTTTCACAATCTCGTTGCTCGTGGTAAGTCTACCTTGGATGGTTACAACGTTATGGCAAATAATCAAAGTCTCTATGCAGAATACGAATGGAAATTGTACTTCCGGAACCTCACTGTTGAGCTCTATACTTAAAGGTGCAGTATGTAGTTCTAGAGAATTGGGGAAAAAATGGCAAGAATTTGAATCACAACACTCAAAAAGGCCAACCTCCTGAGTCTTCGGCCCATCCCACACATGCCTGTGTGAGCTCTGACTTGACTTCATGAGCCTGAGCAATGCAGTGTTTCACGAATCATGTGTATGTTGTGCATATTTTTGGTTCTCACCAACAACGCATAAAGCGATGTCTGTTCAGTGATTCCGAGGTGAGAAACAAAATAATCCCGAACGTCTGATCGTAAACGGTCTAAAACTGAGTGGTTCACACCAAAGCAACAAGCAGACACAAATGACCGTTTCCATAGTAACGACATACAGTTAGCTAACGTTAACAAAAACAATTTCATAATATTATTCCCCTTTCCCCTTTTAATATGAGCTAGTGCGTAACGATAGTTTTTATTTAGCTGCGATTGGCACCATAACTACTATACGTATATAGGCAACAAATCCAACATATGCATGTAAACGAATAATGCCTTTTTGACATAAATCTGGCACGATACTTCCAAACGTTTTAAAACTGCACTTGGCGATTTGACAAGCCAAGTCTTTTGCAACGACATGCAACAACTTCAGCTGCCTTGCAACTACTAGTTCACACCGCTGCTACTTTTGTCCGCGAAGTGAATTGTAAAAAGTTTGTTTGGAGGGTGATGCTGTAATCAGGTATTTTACCTAGGAGTGTGCACGAGAGGTGATTGACAGGCAGGTAGCCCTTAGTCCTTGCAAAAACTCTCCTGATTGGTTGGGGATTGATGGGCATCCCTAGATTTTTTAAAAGCTGAATACAGGGCCTAGGGCACTCATATATAGCGCACCTTCTCTCTGAGCATTTGGTTTAATGATATCCTCCAGGAAGTTGTTGTGTCATGCAACTAGTCAAATCAGACTCGACACATAGATACATAAAAACGCTAACTCTAAGACTCGAATAGTCCAGTCAATGATGATTAAACTAGGTTTTATGACTAGCTATAGAGCAGTGTTTTTCATGAAAACTTCCATATCTACATTTACCAATTGCCATTGGTTGTAGCCTGGAAAACAAAGCTATGAATGTTGTCCAGAGATGTATTAAGATGGCTGTCTCAATTTATCCTACAGGTAGATATCTGAGGAGCTGCTAACCATAGTCCTCATAAATGTGCGGTTTTAATGTAGTGTAATTATACATTTTAAACCTAAAGGTAGTTTGTTGTTGTCAGAGATAAATTATTATTTTCTCCCCAATTGCTGCAACTGTCATGGCCTTGGATATTCCTTACTCTGCCTCACATTATTTGGACCAGCATTTATCCCATGATCAACTGTGACTTTTGGAACTATAAGGGAAGCACTCTCCTGTTTTGTTACAGAACTTTAAAGTAACACACTATCTATTTTAAATCATCCCCAGCTCAAGCCTTTTCTTGACCTATTTATATACCTATCTTACCTTTTTGCACTCATGTTGTCAGATTTGTCTTTATTTCACAACTAACTTACTTTGGTAACTTTAACAATCAATACCAATGTTTTCCCCTGTCATGCTTTTGTTTCCTTAAGTATTTTCAAATCACCCAACGTAGACTCCTTTGCACTTATGTTGTCAGATGTCTTTATTGCACAATTACAACTGAGAAGAAATAATGGGTATTAGAGCGAGTTGATAATGTGCAGTTTGACATCCTCTGGCGTCTCAGAATGTTACATATCCTCCTATTTGCAGATACATATTTGGCACCTACTGGGTAACATGCACTCTTGCCCACGGTAAGCCTAAAAACATCAAACTAAAGCAGTAAGCACTCAGCTATACTCTTACACTATATTACCACCTTTTCTGTTCTTGGGCACTTGCTTTCTAGCTCCTGGCAAAGCCATGCAAAAGTGTTGGCTGGATTCGAGAATACTAATTTTCTAGCAAGCCTGATGTTGTCCCTGTTGGGCTAATAACAAGTTCTAAACATTGCTGCATTCCAGGAATTTTCCTCAACTTCTGTCTCGTGGCTTTGGAGGCTGTGGCAGTAATTTCCAGGAGTGGCACAGAACAGGGTAAAATATCTTAATTTGTCAACATTTCCACTCTGCTCTCTGAAAGGAACTTGAACCCACTGTCCTTCTCTCCTGTAAATAAAAACAAGACAAGACAGAGTAATTGGTCAAACTAATAATAAGATTTATGCCGTATGTTTGGCTTTATTGGGGTTCTAACCAAGAAATAGGTACTGACCCAAAGATTAGGTGCTCGGACAAGGTAAAGTGATGAAATAATAATGTAACTTGCTATAATTATCTTTGCGAGTGTCAACTTTCACACAATACAATCATGTTAAATTAGCTTGATATGGTAATTTGCTCTTACCAACGGATCTCCGCATGAAGGAATCTTCGCCCACATCTGCGCTCTCAGAACATGGTCGTTTGCTGGATGGCTCAAATCTTTGTTAACTCAGGTGGTCTGTACACATGCTATGGAGTACTGGCCAGTGGTTATTTTCTTGTCCGGGTCTGGCGTACGCTGCAGCTACCCCGTTTCACTGCAGTTTTCACCTGGTCCTCTAAACGCAACCAAAGGGGACTCTACAAAAACCATAGCATTTTCACGCTATGTCTGTGTTTATACTTGCAAGCTCACTGTCTGCACCTGATATGACATGTTTAGAATATAAAACTTTTTCCGTAACCGGTGGGCATACATGCAATAACGTCCCTGTGTTTGACAAATGTTCTAAACATATTCTTTGTAAATCTTTACAACCATTCACTGAACAAATAAAGCAGGCATGCCTTACTACACGATCCAAATCTTCGTAGAAACTGGACATTTTCAGTGGGTAGGTTGCTAGCTGGATGTTCTTTTACGTAGCGGCTGGAACTTAAAAAACTGTAACAAACAGATAGCGGAAGGAGAGGAATCTGGAGGACTCTGATTGGTGCCAACTGACATAGTCGACGCCAATAGCAGGTTTATTCCAAAATCTTACATCCGCTCAGCCAGACTAGTAAAAAAAGCCATAAGCCATATCCATTTCATTCTGGACTTGGGCAGCTGATGGTCAGGTGTCCGGCGAGCACTGGATCAACACATGGATCCTCTTCCATCCTTGGATCAGATGCGACATTCACAATAATTCCTTTTGGAGGACTACCACGTTCAGTGTTCACCACATATCAAACTACTGATTTATGGAGTGTCAAATTGAGTTGGAACTCAATCACAAACCATACATGAGCAATTAAACCAAAGTCTCAGAGGCAGATGAACACGGCATTGCCTATTTTGTTTCGGTGTGCCTGGATAAGTTTGCATATAGTAGTGTGCATTCTTTTTGAATGAGGCCCTCCTCATCCTCTTAAGCCTCCTTGTCTTTCTTTAAGATAGGAGGAATGGCCCAGTAGCTAAACATAGAGCATGGGGAAACTAAAATAAGAGTTGGAGAAAGAGAGATACATCTGTGTCATGGCTCCTCTATTCTTGGCAGGTCCCAGCAGGCAGCAGAAATATGAGAGAGACACACGAGGACAGATACAGGCCGCGGTAAATTTAGACAGTCACCAGATAGGAATTAGCTCAGATAGTTACACACTGAGATACATATTGAAGAGCAGGTGGGGTGTTTAGAACTTCAGTTCCCAGCTTTCCAAAAATGTGACATGGAGGAGGGTATGTATCGCAAGACTTTGGTTCTGAAGAAAGACTAGACTGTGTGAGTAAATTACAGTGTTAAACATTCTACTATGTACCCTATGCCACCAGGGCTGCAATCTAATTGTCCAAAATGCATAGGCTTTCTCCTTTCCTTGTGGCTTTTATTGATCTCTCTCAAACACTTTGCTGGTTGAGTCAAATATTAGTTACAAGTAAATGATTTAGAAGCTGATTGCCGCTCTGCATGCATTCACATGGGAGATGGCACTACCGTGTGGTTCCACCATGGTAGGTTTTTCTTTGGTTACCTTTTTTAAAGCAACTATAGGCAGTCCAGAGCCATATATACCCCTTTTCTACCAAGATGTTCCAGGGCTGGTTCGGAGCCAGAGCTAAATCTTGAACCCGTTCCAAGCTGGCCCCAATTCTTTGTTGGTCTAAGACCAAGCACCACTTGTCAAGTTGGGGGCAGGATTTTGACCATCATGACCTATAAGACCAACTAAACTAAAGCTAAGTTATAGATGCGAAAACACATATCGTAGTTAGTTGTTCTTATGAGCCATGGCAGAAACAATCCAATTTATAGCTATAGTAGCAGGATTTAACAACTTTACTCGATTTACCACATACTTCTCCCTGGTCGATCTAACGTCAGTACCCCCACCTTTATTCCTCACACTAGCCAGAAAGAAGTCACCCACAACCAGTGGCGGCTGGTGAAAAATATTCTAGGTGGGGCTGTACCATATTCAGTCAGCTTCACAAATACAATTAAAAACTAACTGCAGGACACCAGTGTTCTGCTAAATAGTAAGTATTTATTAAATGCTAATATTAAACGTGCGAGGCATTCTTACACAATAAAATATTACTAAAGTCAACTACAAAAACAAATGGGGTAAGGGGGACTTTGTGTGTGTGTCTGGCATCTTTTTGTAAAGGAACTTGGCCATTCTGTCATTCTGAGTGGCAAACCTCTAAATCACTTAATTATTAAAGTCAGGGATGTTTTTGATTCGTTTTTCTCCATAGAGAGAATAGCCAGAGCATTCAGGCGATCCTGTGTCATGCTTTTCCTCAGGTAGGGCTTGATCATCTTCAAAGTAGAGAAGTGTGTCATCTTCCATTAAAGATTCTCACACAAAACGTCAAGTGCATGCGGTTTATTGCATAATTGTCGAGCAAAGATTTAAACATACAGATGGTCAAGGATAAGACATGGTGTTCGACACTCCAGCTCAGTCTTCGCCACATTTATCAATAAAAGGTTAGTGTCAAATTAAACAATGTGATTGTATAGATTTACAGACATAACATTACCTACTAACGCTAATAAACCCACATCACAACCCACTTCCTCAAATCAAAAGTACAACTGATTAGCTAGCATATCACAAACACATTATAAAAAGCACACAGTAAATATACATAAACATATTACACATACCTGGCAAAGATGGTCATGGATAAGACACGGTATTCAACACTCCTCCAGCTCATACACGTAAAAATAACACGGTCAAAACTTTGTTTAGACTGTACACTTGAACTATTTTGCTCTTGTTAGTGAACATTCTAGATTGTGGTTAATTAGATTCCATACATTCAACAAAACAAAACAAAAGAAGCTAAATATAGTTACAATTGTATGATCGGCCTACAATGTTAACCACCTACATCCATAGGGCACTTTACATAGTTGATCAGACTTTATTACAAAAAAATACATGGTTGATTATTACAAAATAAGGAGCGGAGCTCAAGTTACTACTCTTATCGACCTATTCCATTTTTTCCTCACCCCAATCCTCTCCCGAGTGCCGAACATGGCTAGCTTGACCGTATTCTCCATGTGTGCCCTCGAACATTGATATAGAATTTTTTTCAGAAAGGTTTCATGTCCCTTACTCCTGACACAGTCCACCTCGTATCCGTCCGAGCTGTTTGAAAAAGCAGGAACAGGAAGCAAAAAACAGCATTTGCATGACTGCATCCAGCTAGCTAAGCCGCCTTCTTGTACCAACTATGTGAGAAGCCTCACGTGTACTTTTCTTTACTGTTCTGGGTCTTGCATCTCTGCGTTCATCATGGTTTTCTTCTCTCTGGAACCTGTAGTACATCACAAACCAACTTTCTCTACCACAGGCGGACTCTGCTTGGGGCTGTAAATGTACAGCCCTTTTTGGCAGCACATTCGACGACGCTGATTGGCACAATTTATGTTGCCAATGTTGCTGTGAGCATTTCTTTTGTCAGCTATTGGCTGGTGCTGCTGCACGGAATGTGCTGTTTTTCTACAGCCCCAGAAGCGCCATTTAGAGAGGGTATGAACCATAGACAAAGATACGTCAATGCAATGAAGTCAGCTAATTTTACCCCAAATATACAGTGCCTTGCAAAAGTATTCACCCCCCTTGGCATTTTTCATGTTTTGTTGCCTCACAACCTGGAATTAGAATGGAATGAAATGTGAAGGTTTGTATCATTTCATCCAGAGAACATGCCTACAACTTTGAAGATGTGATTTTTTTTTTGTTGTGAAGCAAACAACAAATGGGACAAAATAACAGAAAACTTCAGCGTGCACAAATATTCACCCCCCTAAGGTCAGTACTTTGTAGAGCCGCCTTTTGCGGCAATTACAGCTGCAAGTCGCTTTGGATAAGTCTCTATGAGCTTGCCACATCTTGCCACTGGGATTTTTGCCCATTCCTCAAGGCAAAACTGCTCCAGCTCCTTCATGTTGGATGGTTTCCGCTTGTGAACAGCAATCTTCAAGTCTGACCACAGATTCTCAATTGGATTGAGATCTGGGCTTTGACTAGGCCATTCCAACACATTTAAATGTTTCCCCTTAAACCACTCGAGTGTCGCTTTAGCAGTATGCTTCGGGTCATTGTCCTGCTGGAAGGTGAACCTCCGTCCCAGTCTCAAATCACAGGCAGACTGAAACAGGTTTTGCTCAAGAATATCCCTGTATTTAGCACCATCCATCTTTCCCTCAACTCGAATCAGTTTCCCAGTCCCTGCTGCTGAAAAACATCCCCACAGCATGATGCTGCCACCACCATGTTTCACTGTGGGGATGGTGTTCTTGGGGTGATGGGATGTGTTGGGTTTGCGCCAGACATAGCGTTTTCCTTGGTGGCCGAAAAGTTCAGTTTTAGTCTCATCTGACCAGAGCACCTTTCTCCATACATTTGGGGAGTCGCCCACATGCCTTTTGGCAAACTCAAAACGTGCCTTCTTATTTTTAACACTAAGCAATGGCTTTTTTCTGGCCACTCTTCCATAAAGCCCAGCTCTATGGAGTGTACGGCTTATTGTGGTCCCATGCGCAGATACACCAGTCTCTGCTGTGGAACTCTGCAGCTCCTTTAGGGTTACCTTTGGTCTCTGTGCTGCCTCTCTGATTAATACCCTCCTTGCCCGGTCTGTGAGTTTTGGTGTGCGGCCCTCTCTTGGCAGGTTTGTTGTGGTACCATGTTCTTTCCATTTGAAGATGATGGATTTGATGGCGCTCAGGGGAATCATCAAAGATTTGGATATTTTTTTATAACCCAACCCTGACAAGTACTTCTCAACAACTTTGTCCCTGACTTGTTTGGAGAGCTCCTTGGTCTTCATGGTGTGATGCCTCTTGCTTAGTGGTGTTGCAGCCTCTGGGACCTTTCAGAAAAGGTGTGTTTATACTGACAGATCATGTGACACTTAGATTAAACACAGGTGGACTTCATTTCACAAATTATGTTACTTCTGAAGGTAATTGGTTGCACCAGAACTTTTGAGGGGCTTCATAGCAAAGGGGGTGAATACATATGCACATGCCAATTTCCAGATTTTTATTTTTAAAAATAATTTTTTATATATATTTTTCTCATTTCACTTCACCAACTTAGACTATTTTGTGCAGATCCATCACATAAAATTCAGATTAAAAAAACATTTAAATTTCAGGTTGTAATGTAACAAAATAAGTAACAAGCCAAGGGGGGTGAATACTTTTGCAAGGCACTGTAATTCAGTCAGACAAGCTCTTTGTCTTTAAAGCATTTATTAAATTTGATTTCTACAACAAATTTGGCATGGTTGGGTCTGCCACATATTGCCGCTCCCTGCTTCAGATATCCGGTACGTCATCCGGAGACTGGGTCGATTCCAATCGATGTTAAAGAAGGGTACTCCATGAAGGTTCCTCCGCAAGTGGCCACGTTTGTGACGTTTTATTCGTCATCATCGAGTGGACACTTGATGGAGAGGCAGGGAGGCGAGGTGGGACTTAACTTTTCAAATTGGAACCGACTCGTCCTTCACCAACAAGAAGAAACCAATAACAATGGAAAGTTTTACAGCACTAGCATGTGGCTTTTACTTTCTTCAATTACTCCGAATAACCCATGGGAAGATTATGAGAAGAAGAAGACGTTGTAGTAGGCCTAATATTTGGTTAACTTTTGAATATAAACTATTTGCTATGCTATATTTTAGCATAAAGCTACCTAAGTTAAATAGTTATAAAATAAATCAGTTCTAGCTAATTTGTAGTAATGGAGAGAATGAAAACGGTTAATTTGAAATGGTGAAGAACTTTTCAACCTGTGTTCGTCATTAATCGCAAAGAATTCTGGGGCAGATTCTGTTAAAACTCAGCTTTGATGCGCCCTTCGCTGGAGGAGGCATAGAAGGTTTCATGTAGCCACTCGCTCCTTGCTTATAAGCAATTGGAATGACACTCAATATGGCGGCGCGCGTTCATTTCGAGAAGTGGTGAGTGTCGAGGAAAAACCGGCAACTTTAAGGGATTGGAATTGGCCCAGGGAGCACTCATACTTCGATCCCCCTTTTGAAAAGATTAGCACAACAGATTAGCAGCACAGAATAGTAGAACGGACTGGCAGAACAGAGTGGCAGACCCAGACTGTAGTTGGGGTGGAGGTGGGAAGAATCTTCGTTCCCTTGTTGATGCACCGTATTAGTGATTGCCGGATATTTTTATAGTCTCCGCCATACCCCAATTCCTTGATCGGAGCAGACTGAGTACGGGTTTGTGTGTGATTGGTTTGTGTGGTAGTGCGCATTATGACGAGTTCTCGCAGACTCGAGTCCCCATCTCTGCTGTACCCTATCGCCCTCTGCTGGCGAGCCGCCATTTCCCACAATTTTAATACAAAGCAGAATCTTTCCCATCAATAACTCAAATAACTCTCTGAAAAAGAGTAAATTTATAATACAACTTATTCATATTTAGAAGAAACTCTGAATTAATGTGTATGTTATTCTACATTTTTAGTCCCGCCCTTAAAAGAAGTGACATTGATGAGCGCTGCACTTTGGCAAATACATCAGATACAGGACACGCTCTGCCAAAAATGAAAAGGTGCCAGGGGGCGCCGCTTTGAAAAAGGAGCACGCCAGGCACGTCTTTAGATAAGTAAAGAACGGGGAAGAGGCACTGGAAGTTGAAAAAGTGATTTCAGTTGACACAGCTGCTAGTCCGCCATTGCTGTTGTGCGTTGATGAGGTTTTCGTTGTCGCAAAAGCAGAAATGTATACTGACGTAATAATGACGTAATGACGTGGCTCTCCAGCACGGGGAAAAGCCAAAGGCTGTTTTCGGAATCGCCTACTATTTTTATAAAAATTTTTTTATTGTAAACAAAAGAGTGATATACAATACAAGACAGGGATGAAAATTCCACACATGAAAAACATTATACAATTAACAATGGTGGAGATGATGCTGCATAAAAGTTTAACATAAACAAGAAACAAGACAAACAGAAGAGAAATAATAAAAAAAAAAAACGGCCGAATAGCACAATGTAGCAAATATACATTAGAAGAGCAATGACCTAGATATTGAAGTATACAGTCTTTTAGCCTTTTTATAATTTTTTTCATACATTTTAGTGACTTGAAGTAGTTGGCAAAGGACTGAGTAAATGCGGTGAAAGAGGGAATATTGCCATTCCTCTTGCAAGAATGTATATGATATTTACCCAAAATAATCACAAGATTAACAGTATCCAAAATGCTCGCATCCAGGTTGACTATATAATAAATTACATCATAGCAAGTGAATGAAAGTAAAGACAACCAATTATGTGCAGACCAAAATCGATTACTATATGAACACTTAAAAAACAGCTGGTCAATAGTTTCATCCTCAGAGGAACAGAAGATGCAAGGATCTACTTCGAATTTAAACCTTTTATGTAAAAATTCGTTAACAGGGTAAATAGCTGATATTATTTTAAAATGGGTTTCTTTGACTTTAGGAGCAATAGGGTATGACAAATAAAAAGAAAATGACTGTCCCTTTAACGTGATCTCTATTTTATCCCGTACATAACAATAGTTAAAGTCTCCAAATTGTTTTTGTTTAAATACCATACTAACTGTTCTATTGTCACATTTTTTATCCATTAAATTGACATCACCGACTTTTAGAACAGGCAAAGAAGGGACAATCAAAGAAATTTGAATCCTGCTTTGTATCATTTGAAGTAAAGGTATAGGAATAGCTTTACATATTTTTTCATAACATTTTCTTGATCTAGTAGTTTCATACTTTCTGGCAAAGTCTTTAAAAGATAGCAAGTGACCTTCTGAACTCAATAAATCATAAACAAATGTAACACCACTGTCATACCAATCAGCTTTAAAAAAGATTTTCTATTAATGGTAATGACCCTGTTGTTCCATAATGAAGAATTTTGTGGTGGAAAATTGTGGGTAAAAATCATTTTACCAAAAAGTAATGCTTGTTTGTGGAATTCTGACAACTTAACAGGAATTTTAGATTCCTCAAAATCACATTTAAGCAAGAAGTCGATACCTCCAACCTTGATAAATATTTTGTTAGGGATGTGGTACCACATAGAATGATATTGAGAAATACACTCTTTTAACCATTTGACTTTAAAAGCCGCAATAACAGATTCAAATTCCATGGCTCTAAGACCCACATTAACATAATCTCTGATCAATTGTGATTTACGTAAGTAATGAGTTTTATTTTTCCATATGAATATTATGGAGTTAGATGACTTAATCACCTTAGTTGAAGTAAACAAAGAATGGCATGGGTAAATCAGTCTTGACAACCCTTCTGCTTTGGACAGCAGAATTCGACCCAATATAGATAAATCGCGAGTGAGCCAATGATTCAATGATTTCTGAACAGCTTTCAATCTTGGCATAATGTTAAATTATTCTCTGTAACGCATATTTTTTGTAATCACTAAACCAAGATATTTGACCTCATCTTTAACTGGAATATTGGCTATGCTACTCAGACCACTGCTATGAACAGCCACAAGTTCAGATTTCTTAAGGTTTAGAGTTAAGACAGACGCGTTTGAGAAAAGATTAATATGGTTAATCGCTATTGGAACCATATCTTTGTTCTGAACAATACAGTATCGTCAGCAAATTGACTAATTATGAAATCTCTCCCCAAAAGGTCAATGCCATGAATGTCCGGGAAGCTTTTAAAATATATCGCCAACAATTCTGCTGCTAAAATAAATAATAAGGACTAATCGGACAACCCTGCCTTATACCACGTTTGATTGGGAACCTTGTTGAAAAGCCACGGCTGAGAGATACACAACTGTTTATATAATTACAAAGCAATTTGATAGCATTACAGAAGCTTGTTCCGAAGCCAAACATTTCGAAGACTCTAAACAAAAACGAGTGTTCTAAAGTGTCAAAAGCTTTAAAAAAAATCCCCAAATAAAATGAAACTATCGTGTGGGATCAGTGAATTATAATCAAGTATATCTAAGACTAACCGAGTATGATTATGAATCTGTCTCCCTTTGATAAATGCGGACTGTGTTTAATCAATTATATTATTTAGCCCTTTTTTAAGTCTATTAGCATAAACAAGAGCTAAAAGTTTGTAATCTCCACAAATAGGTCTCCAATTGTCCAAGGATAATTTATCTTTGTTCGGCTTTGGTATAAGCGTAATTATACCTTGCCTCATAGTTGGTGACAAAATACAGTTATTGAGACACTCTTTAAAAGCATCATAAATCCGAACTCTAATCTCAGTCCAGAAGTGTTTATTAAACTCTGTTGTGAGTCCATCTGGGCCTGGTGACTTTCCATTGGGCACCTGTGAAATGGTAGTGTCCATGCAGCTCCGCTAAAGTAATTTCAGAATCGGTTAGGGCTTTAAAGTTATCATCTATTTTGGGGGTCCAGTTCTTTAACAAATCCATAAAACAATCTGCCACTTCATTTGAGTATTTAGAACTATAAAGAGTTTGATAAAATGTACAAATGTGATTATCGATCGTATCCTGATCTTCACTTAAGCAATTATTCACATTTAGTTCATTAATGACCTTATTGGCCTGCCGGTTTTTTTCTGAATTAAAAAAGTATGATGAATTATTTTCACCATCCTCAATCCATCTTGCCCTTGAGCGTATGCATGCACCTTTTGCCTTTTCTGGGTATAGGTTGTCTAATAGTCATTGCAGCTGATGGAGTTCAAGCTTGTTTTCAGTGTTCAGATGAGTTAAACCGCAAAGGTAATACATTTTTGATATGATATTTAGTTGTTGCTTTCTTTTTAAATTGGCTAATCTCCTGCCTTCATGAATACTGATTTTTCTAACATAATATTTCAGCCACTCTCATTTGTTTGAAGGTGATAAATCACCCTGTAGCTTGACCTTATTAATCAAAGACAAAATCATGTTGCAAAATGAATTGCTTCTCAGTAAATTAGTGTTAAATTTCCAGTGGAATGGCCTGGAGTGAAGTAACCTGTCATTGGGCAAAATAGAAAGAAAAATAACACAATGGTCAGTAAGGTGAGAAGGAGAAATATCACAATCAGAGACCAGATCTACTAGATTGCTTGTTATTAACCAAAAATCTAATATAGAACATTGAGTCCGACCTGAGTCATTACTCCATGTGTATTGTTTTTTAAATGGATACATTTTACGCCAAATGTCAACAAGATCAAGAGATTCAGAACACTCTGATATGAAAGGGTTTAAAGAGTGAGAGGTGAAATGAGTAGGAATTCTGTCTTGCCATTCGTCAGGGACCACGTTAAAGTCGCCTGCGACAATAGCTTTGTCAGTTGAATATACGTTCTTCCAATCATCAATCATGGTACCGAAATTTAATATCAATCTCGTATTTTTAGCTCGATTATTAAAGCCATAAATATTCACTAGAATATAGTTGAAGTCGTTGAGCTCAACGATAACCATAAGCCAGTGGCCCTCAATTTCACTTTTATGATCAATAACCTTGCCATCCAATCGATTCAATAAAATTGCCACTCCCGCTGAATGCGAGGTACCGTGGGAAAGAAATATGTCGCAACCGCCCCATTGGGATTTCCCAAAATTTACATCATTTTCAATAGAGTGTGTCTCTTGAAGGAAGAAACAGTTAACTCTTGGTTGCTCCTTGCAAAAAAGAAAAAAAAAATGCCTTGCGCTTAGTGCTATTCCTTAAACCTCTAACGTTTAACGATAATTAAGAAAATACCATACAGCACGATTTGAACGCGTTCACTAACTCAACGCAGGATTAAAATAACCAATAACCTTCCAGGTTTATGTTGCTAACATAACAAACCAACAGGCGTAAAACCTCAACCTCATTAGTTGGCTATATGAATAAAACAAGTAACCACAAGCATTTTGTTGTGAATAGAAAGTCATGCTACGGATGCTTCAAGCATATAACATAAACTAAACATTTTCAACAATCACAACTTATACCTCCAACAGTTTGTGAAGGGGAAACAATAGGGTGCTATTTTTCAGTCGACCACACGGCGGCCATGTGATGCCGATGACAGCATAACCATCCCTTTGATAGGCTTTGAGTCCCCTTTTCCGAGCTTCTTCCACCTTTGGCCAACGACGGGCATGGGCTTCTCTGTCCTCTTTACACAAGTCTTCCCTGAAGCGGATTTTCATATCATTGCAAATCCTGGAGTTTTTTGACATTCTCCAAACTTGATCACGGACAGTTCTCATTGAAAACTGTAGTATGATCTGCCTAGGCCTGTCATCTCGCATCTTCTGACCCAACCTGTGAACTGTATCCACTGTGTTTTGTAGATTCTCAGGTGAGAGGGGGACAATCTTGGTCAGGATCCGTATCACCTCCTCCCTGATATTATCTCCCTCTCTCTATCGGGGACTCCGTTTAGTTGTAACGGCCATTTCCGTTTATATTTTGCTTGTTCAAGGCACGATTCATGCAGTGCTATATTCTCTTTCTGTAATGTAACCACCTGTTTCTTCAGCTTGTCTACGTCTTCTATTGTTCCTTTCAAAACTGAAGTATTTGCTTCAACAGACTGTCTGATTTTGACGACCGCGTCAGTATTTTATTTTGATTGCCACTCAAAAGCTTTGATAAGGTCACTTTGGGAGTAACATTTTCGAGTAAGGCTCAGAATGGCATTAAAGAAGACACAGTTGGGTATTTCTTCCTCAGTTTCAGAAGACTTCTTTTTCTTTGGGTTCGGGTTTTTCAACGGGGTATGTTGCATGTCTGGTCGTGAGCCAGGAGTCAGGCTCTTAGGCACTTCTTCGTCTTCCATCATCAAAGTGATGCCATCTTCATCACATGCTTGAACAGCGGCTGAGTAGCCATGATCATTGCTAACTCCAGCCATCATTCACTGATTTCGCTTCAGTTATAAAAGAAAAGTAAAAGGGGATGAAGTAGATTAATTTGAAGTGAAAAGTTATGTGCACGATGCCAACTATGCGTTTTCTTCCGTAACTTATCTACGTCACTAAGTCACACATTTGAATAATGTTTGGCACGCCCTCAACCAGAGCCAGTCAGAGCGGAGGCCGGTTGGTTTCGCCATGTCGTGAAAACGCTGTATTGATAAGAGCGACGGCAAATTCCCTTTGTTTGACCAGCTGACCAATTAGAGCAAACTGGGCAAACTGGGCATATTAATGTTTGACTGTAAGTTATGACAATATGAAGGTCTTTCAAAATCAGGTTTCAGAGCCTGCAGAAAGTTCGACCGCTCACTCCGCCATCTTGGCACGCCCCCTGGAATTGCTTACTATGCATACTTAACATACTCTATTTGACCGAAAATGAGTAAGCAGTATACCAACAATACATAGCATGTGAAATTTGAGTATGGAAAAAGTTCCCGGATGACATCCTCAAATTTGGGGAAATGTTGAGTACCCAAGAGAGGTTACTAGATGATGCTTCACGCCCCAAAATGCAATTCGGCAATTTCCGTCTGGCTTTAACAGCATTGCAAAAAGGTCGGGTTTTGGTCACATGTTCCAGTTGAGTATACTAACAATATAATCGAATCTTTGTAAAAAAAAGTAGTGTTCTAGATTTCGGTTTAAGTAGTCAGTATGCAGTATGTACTCATTGAGTATGTAGTAGATAGTATTTAAGAAGGCGATTCCGAACACAGGCAATGGTTCTTCTAAGGTTTGCAAATTGAACCCAGGTGAACTGACTCTAGTGCTGTGTTTCAATAGCCGTTCAACATGCCCTTGTTGACTTCCCCTCGGCACTTGCCCTCGGGGGAATCCCCGCCGCCATCTTAAGTGTTATTCCACTAGTCTTACAATCTGAAGTGAACTTGGTGAGATCGACCCTCGGAGGGCTGAGGGAGCGAGTGAACAACGATAGTCACTCCAGAGGTGTATATCACCCATAATGCATTGCTGTCGTGCGTTTGGTGCAACAAAATACATCAATGGTTAGGTGACAGTAATGTATGTAAAACTCCAGTTTCTCACCACCGAAGGAGAATATTAATAAAGAGAGGAAGGTATCATAAACCCTTAGCAGTAATAGTTAGGATAATTATGATACATATCACAAGCAGAAAAATGTATTAATTTAAATTTATTAGAAACTGACACAGCTGATTGCACAAGTCTAATTTATACGAGTATGCAGGTATTTCATGATTTGTAAAAAGTTGTATATCGCCAAGCTTACAACTGGCGGTTGATCAATGACAGTTTGCGCTGAAAGTCTACAAGGGCAGGTTTGTTCCGTTTAAATTCCCTGGCCACTTTCCCTCTGTTCCCCAAGAGGCCTCCGCTCGACGTATGCTGTTACGTCATATCAAGGGTTCAGGGTAAGTGAATGAGGGGAAGTGGAACTAGTAATGAAACACAGCATAGGTTCGTGTTGGTGGAGGGAGTTGCGCCAACGGAAGTTCAAAATGCTTGATTGTCACGTGATTCATGTAGACCTCAGATAGTTCCCGGAAGTTCTTCGCGGGCCATTCAGATTCATTAATAATGAGAGACAAAACTGCGATTTTGGGTAATTAGTAGTGAATAAAAACATTGATGTACAATACTTAAAGGGGCCATATTATGCAAATGTTCAGGTTCATAACTTTATAAAGGAGTTCTACTAGAATAGGTTTACGCGTTTTAATGTTCAATAAACAATTTATTTTATCCAAACTGCCTGGATCTGCAGCACCTCTATTCACCCTGTCTGAAATGCTCCGTTTTAGCTCCTGTCTCTATAAGGCCCCCCCCCCCCCCCATCCTTAAATTGTGTAATTGTGTATGTACAGACGTGTGTGTAAGAACCCGGGGGTCACCCTGGACGACCAGCTGTCCTTCTCAGCTAACATTGCGGCAGTAAGGCGCTCCTGCAGATTCCTTCTCTACAACATCTGGAAGATATGGCCCTTCCTTACAAGAGAGGCTGTACAGGTCATAGTCCAGGCCCTTGTCATCACACGCCTGGACTACTGCAACTCTCTCTTGGCTGGGTTGACTGCGAGTGCCATCAAACCCGTTCAGCTCATCCAGAACGCAGCCGCTTGGCTGGTCTTCAACCTCCCAAAGTTCACTCACACTACTCCTTTACTCCACACACGGCACTGGCTGCCCGTAGCAGCACGCATCAAATTCAAGTCACTTGTCCTAGCCTATCGGGCGATGACTGGAATTGCACCCTTCTACCTACAGTCAATTCTCAGACCCTACACTCCATCCCGATCACTGCGTTCTGCCACTGGATGTCGCCTTGTCGCCCCCTCACTCCGTGGAAAGGGCAGCCTGGCACCTCATTCACAAATGTTCGCTGTCCTTGTCCCTCAGTGGTGGAATGACCTCACCACGAACATTAGGACCACAACATCTTTGTACACTTTTCGCTGTAACTTGAAGACTCACTTGTTTCGACTGCACTTCAACTCTTAAATGTGACGCTGCGTCTACCTAGCACTTCTTCTCGATATACTAAGTAATTGTTTGCACTCAGAAATACAAATGTAAAATCTACCCTCTTGTCTGGGGATATTGTGTATATGCATGCAGCCTCAACTATTTTAAAGTTCCCTGATGCCTCAGTGTTTTGCATTTTGTATCTGGGGGTTGTGTTTAGATCTCACCATAGTACACTACATAATGTAGTAAGATGGTCTTCTCAGTGATGAGATGTTGCCTTTTTACCTTACTTCCTTTTAAAATAATTTGGATTATTTGCTTAAAGGGGCCATATTGTGCAAATTTTCCGGTTCATACCTTTATTTAGGAGTTCTACTAGAATAGGTTTACGCGTTTCAATGTTCAATAAACTATTTATTTTATCCAAACTGCCTGTATCTGCAGCACTTCTATTCACCCTGTCTGAAACGCTCCATTTTAACTCCTGTCTCTTTAAGGCCCCCCCTCCCGACAAGCCCAGTTTGCTCTGATTGGTCTGCTGGCCAAACAAGGGGAATTTGCCTTCGCTCTTACCAAAACAGCGTTTTCAAAACATGGCGAAACCAACCGGCCTCCGCTCTGACTGGCTCTGGTTGAGGGCGTGCCAAACATTATTCAAATGTGTGACTTAGTGACGTAGATAAGTTACGGAAGAAAACGCTTGACTACAAACGAGGCGTTTCAGGCAGTTCAGGAGCAGTGTTTTCTGTGAGAGAGAATAGCTTCCTTTTGTGAACAATGGGATTTGTAACTTTCCAGACCTTTTACATACACAAAAAGCTATATAACATACTAAAGGAAAGGGAAAACACTAAAAAGCATAATAGGACCCCTTTAATTGCTCTTGCTCACTGTGTAGCTTCTTCTTCGTCTTCCTTTTGGTTCTTTATTGGCGGTTGGCAAACCAGTTTAAGGTGCATTACTGCCACCAACTGGACGATAAGTATACTACTAGCCTAGTAACAGGGTCCTCAAACTGCCTGGGGCCTGTAGCTGCCTGAGGGGCCTGTATGTGCCTAGGCTCCAGGTCTGCAGCCTCCCCCTTCTCTCTATATGTGGCTCTAAGGCTATCAATCTGTAGGAGGTGATTTTGGCGACCCCTACTGTTTACTTTGTGTAATTGTTTTACCTAACTGTTGCAAAGACGTGCAGGAAGCAGGATGCTCGCGGTCACTGCACATCGCTAGCATGATCAACAACTATATTCCAAGTATGGGCATCTCTTCTTGGTTTAGTGACGCTCTTCCTTGTGCCACAAAGCAATTCGTCACAGTTTCACAGGAGATCATACCAAAATTAGTAGGCTTTCTTGAGACCTCAAGATGACTGATCTGAATCACGATTTTTTTCATTCTCTCATAGACATTACAATGTACAATCAAAAGAAATTTATTTATAATACGTTAATACAAAAAAGTTACCTATAGCTGCTTTAAATCTAGTTAAATCTAGAAACCACTGACAATAGAACTGCTTTATTTGGCTTGCACAACGTTCTCTGACAAACAACTCATTCTTTCTCAAGCAACATACCTGATTCATATAACAACATGGCACATTTGTGAAAGAACAGTAACACAATAAGTGAATACGTGCATTTTGGGACAAAAAACACATACAAATATAACAATATTGGTAGCAAAAAGGATCATCACATCAAAAATGTATACATTTCACATGCTTGATGGCTTATTTAAATCCTTGGTACAGTACAAAAGTGGGACGACACAAAAGTAAATAAATGTTACTCACCCAATGTTGCGATTTTTAAAATATGTAAGTAACACAATGAGGACTATATAGTTTCTGCTTTGCCATAAACAGTGGCCATTTTTTTATCTAGCGCAAGTTATCAAAATGTGCACTGCATTGGGATATTTTTACAACCCTTGTACGATGAGGTAATATCAGCCTCAAGCAAAACCTCAGTATCTAAACAAGGAATTCAAATAATATTTGTTCCAGGCATTGTAGAGGGTGGAAGTGTATCTAATACGGAATCATGGGATAGGACTACTACCTCTCTCCTATTGCTATGAGCTCTGAAGTCCTGGCCGATAACAACAAGCCTGTACAAGTTCAGTATGACTACCAATAAGTTCTTGATAGTGAAGAAGACCAGCATTTGGTGGAAGACATCAAAGTAGGTCATGACAGTAAGTCGGACCACCAAGAAGGGACCGTCCTGGATGAAGAGGGCCTCTATGATGTTCCAGATGTCTGTGCTGTGTCGGGTCAGCAGGGACACGTTTTGGGCTCCTCCCTCGCCCTCTGTCCCTGGCTTAGAATTTACCACTGTGAATAGTATGAGATGGAATAGATGTTCAAGTGGAGCAATGCAGGATTACAGAAAGAAGTAAACAAATCCATCACAAAGTAACACACAAACATGTCGTTGAGTGATTTCAGTTACTGGAATAGACATGACTTGTATTAATCGACCCATTAATGTTAACTCTAATCATAACATATATTGCAATATTGGTTATATCACTTTTCAAGTGATGAATAATTGATAGGGTTCTCAAAAGTGCCGCTGCAAATTAACTGTAAATGCTCTTTCGCAGCTCATGCTTTTTAAGTCCAAGCTCTAATGGATTTCAGGAGGTCCTCCATGAGCTGGCGGTGTGCTTGACTTCAGGTTGAAGCTAAACAGCCCAAAATGAATCTCTAAGCACTGTTTAAAGAGATATGCCAACTTTGGAGCAGGTCCTTCTGGGCACTGATTTCCTGTTTTGGCTACTTTTGAATCTGTGCAGCCGGGCACCTATTGTGATTATTATTAGTAGTATTAGGTGGCCGGCTGGTATAAGTGTATGTATTATTATTACCAGCCAGCCACCTCTTGTAATTGTTATTATTATTATTATTATTATTATTATTATTATTATTATTATTATGCACAGCTGGCCACCTCTTTTAATAATTGTTAGTATTATTATTGTTATTATTATTCCCCCAGATTCTGTACTTCTCATGGTTAAAAATGCACCAAATTTGGCACACATGTCCAGGTCCAATCAAAATTACACCCCATGCCATGCCGCCTAATCATACCTGTTGGTGGCGCTATAGCGGCAATTAAAAGTTCAAAGTGTTAAAGAAATCATTAAAAATAGGCCATTAGGGTTACAGCCCTGACATTTTCGGAACTTGTCCATTGCAGTGAGATGAAACATTCATATACTGACACCCATTAGAAATGATGAAGTCCATCACTGTTTTTAACAAAAACTGGTGGTCTACCCAAGGGGTCCAGGTCCAAAACCATATATCCACATCACATCAAAATTACAGGATTGCATCTTCAGATGCTCAACATCAAATATCTAAAATATCTTGTTGATATCTTCCAAATGTATCCAAATGTATTACTGTAATCCCTACTGTACATTCAATTTGTATATCTCACTGGTTCTGGTTCACTCTTTTGGAATAAATCTTTACAAATTTAAGATTAATACAAATGGTAAAAGGGCATGCTTACAGACACATGCTGTGCTCAAACACAAACGCACACGCTCTGTCTCCAAGTTCCAACACAAGCACGCACAGACACACAGCCACACACACACATAAACAAAATACACACTAACCAGACAGTTGAAGAGGAAACTGCAGCATGCTCCAGGTCCACACAGCAAGGATGATATACACCAGCTGAGGGCTGTTCTCCCTGGAACAAATATATTGAAATTACAACATTCACTATAGTGGGTTAACATACTATAGGCAGGGTGCGATTTGTCAAATTTCCAGAGGGGGGTCTGGCCATGGAATAATTGGCTAAATTGGACGTTAAGCCATTTTCTTTCCCTTTCAAAGTTTCCATAGTGTACCTTTTCATTGCTGTTGAAATATAAAAATATATAGACCTGGTCAAATATTTTAACACCCCCCGTGTTGACTTTTAACAATTCATCCACTGCTTAGGCCTACAAGCACGTATGGCAATAAACCAGTCAAAATAGGTCCTGAAATTGCTTTTAATTTGTTATTTCTATATTTACGGAAAAACAAATTTGTAACAATTGGCAGCTAACTTATTCAACCGTATTATTGTACATATCAGATTACTTACGTGAGTCCTTCTAGCAACAGCTGCTATTTTAGAGGAACAGTTTAAACTAAATCATAATCAAATAACAATGTAAAAAAAATATTTTGATGTTTGTCTATAATTAACATCTTGACTACAAACGAGGCGTTTAAGGCAGCTCAGGAGCAGTGTATTCTGTGAGAGAGTTGCTCCCTTTGGCGTAGACTATGGGCTTTGTAACTTTTCAGACCTTTTACATGCACAAAAAGCTATATAACATACTAAAGGAAAGGAAAAAACCCAAAAAGCATAATAGGTTCCCTTTCATTGAACAACCAATAACTGAATAAGTTTAAGCGTCATATCAAAGTGTATTATCTGAAAGCTAATGCCTTGTAATTTCTTAAAACTGTGTGCTAATTTGTTGTGTTGGGACAATTGCACATATAAAATATACACTAGGCCTACGTGTTCATCATGTTTTAATTCATCTTTAAAATGTAATACATCAATAATTTCCAATGTCAGATATTTGAAAATGGATATTAATTGAACAAGATGCCTGTCATGCCTGGGCAAACATTTGAACGCAAGTGTTCCCAAATGCAAATTTACCTGCTGAAATCTGTGTGCACTTCTGGCTGTCCTGCCGTGTGTGGGACTGCATTATTTACGCAAATTTTACTAAACTAATCTAGCAATCCTTCCTTTCCATCCAAAGAGAATCTCATTTGCCACAGATCAGTGGGAGGGATGGGCGAAATGCTAAATGACGATACAATCAATGTTTAAAATACAACATTGGTATCTGATGAAAAACATATCAACAGATCAAAGATGGGTGAACTTTCGCTTTAAAGCTAAGTTGAGAGCCATGTAAGAGATTTGGATTTTGAAGCTATTAATTTTTTTTTACTTTTGTGTCAACTATTTGCAGGGACAGGACTGAAAAGTATTTCACATCACCTACTTGACGTCAGACAGCGTCTCACTAGTGAACTCCAAGATATCTGCTGCCGTGCCAACGAAGATGAGAAGAAGCTGTGACAGCTCGTCCCGTGTGACACCTCCTCCCAAAGGGAGAAGCCACTTTCCCACAATGAGCAGGATAAGCAGGACCTGATGGAGAGCCAGGATCCAGTCATTGGCACAGATGTTGGAAAGCAGCTGGTCAAGGTTCTGAAGGAACAATAGACATAGTCTTTAAATAAATGAGCATGTAGCTTTAGAAGAACATAGTAAAACCTGCATTTGGTGAAGCTAATACAGATCTTGGCAAAGACAATACCTTATTAATGTTAATAAATCCTTTATTATGCACTCATTAACAGTTATTATGGTATTATGTATTATGGTATTATTGGAGACAAGATGGCGGAGGGAATTACACACGGCACAGCTGTCCCAAAAAATGGCAAAATTGACGATTTTGTAGACGAAATTGACGATTTGAATGTTGACTGGACATCGTTGATAGCTGAAGAAGTAAATTGTAGAGGTGTGCATCTTCACTGGTCCCACGATTCGATTTGATTAAGATTCACCTGCCAACAATTCTTGATGCAGCATCAATTTTCTATTTTACTGCACGTTGCTAGTTTTTCATCAAATAATACTAGCAGCCAGTCAGATAAGTGTTTCCCCTACATTTCAATGTACACAGGATAGGATGTTATAATATCCATTATGCCATATTCCAAGATGAGCACTTCAAAATACAATATTTGAGAATGGACTTGGGTTGAGAGCAGATATGTCATTGGGGTTTTCAAGTGGGCACCCTCCATCCCAGATGTTTCGTTAATTTGAGAGCACGACACCTCCAGAAGGTTTAACGGTGAGCAATGACGTCTCAGAGCCACCCCCCTCTATATCCGCTCTCTGCATGGCCAGATATTAAAAAAAAACAATAATAATAATACAGTTGTTTATTAAACTGAGAGATACCCCTATACCTGTCCCTAACTCCTATTCCTGCAGACTTTCAATGCCAACTCTGCAGGGATACTTACCACCTGGAAAGAAGATACTCTTTACCTACTCTTTTACTGCAGACTTAATATATCAAGCTGTGCAGATATCCCTATACCTATCCCTATTCCCTATGCCTGCAGGCACTTTCTGCAAACTCTGCAGCGATACTTGCCACCTGAAAAAAGATAATCAGTCTGCTAAAAAACTGAAGCTTGGGAGAAACTTCACCTTTCAGCAGGACAGTGATCCCAAGGACAAAGCAACACAGGAGTGGTTAAACAACAAAAAGGTTAATATCCTACAGTAGCCAAGTCAATGTCCAGATCTCAATCCCATCGAGAATCTGAGGCACTCTTTGAAAGTTGTGGTCCAACCAACATGAGCAACCTGGAGCAAATCTGTCAAGGTTAAAATAGTCATAAATCATTGATTAATGCATAATTACCCAAATAACATTTCATGCTATAGGTAAATGGTTTTGGCATTTCATTAAATATAAATAAAATGTTCTTTCCAGAATATCAAGGGAAATTACTGAAATTGTAGATAACTCTATGCAAAATTATACATAAAGGTATACTAAAATAAAGAACTGTATATTTATGAATAATTTATTAAATAAAAATGCACAGAAACTGTCAATGCAGGACGAATATCTATCATGTACAACGTTCTGCAATGGTTGCACCACATGATACTTGGTTTCACCACATGACATTTTCAAGTTTAGTCACATTTTACAGGCACAGATTTGGCCACCTAAGATAAACAGCCATTCTTCCCACCAAAGAACACTATCAAATTTATCATAGAAATGTAGATTTTCAGATAAAACTTAATATTAATAGTTTTTTTTGAAGTCATACCACATGACATCCAAATGTGGCAACTACATTCCAGAAGTTAAAAATAAGCATTTCTTCCATATTTGAGAAAGACCTACTAACCTGTTAGATGTTTCTTTGCGTCCTTGGCATGCACCTTTCTGATATCAGTTTCTGTACTTGAATTGTTTTCAAAATAAAAATCCCAAAATGGCATTTTCTTGATGGTCTCACCAGATGATATTTCATAAAATGGTCTTCGGACATTATACATATAAATGGACAATAAAAATGCAGATGCTTTCCTATTTTGCCAATGAATAGAAAACATGTTTGAAATTATGCCAAATGGGGCAGGAGATACATCTCAATAGATTAAAAGTAATTTAAAACGAGTTTTCAAAATAGAAGTCGTGGCCGGATAGTTGTATGTGTTGTCTTCTTAGACATTTTTTAAAAGGCAAAAAAAGCAGTTGGACAGAAAAAGTAGGCGTCACGTCATTGACCCAAATGTAGAGAAGCGTATGGTACATTTTTTGATTCATTTATTAAATTCTTAGAAAAGTAAGCTATCTTCAAGCATGTTTAGACTTCTGAAATCAATGTAAGAATATAACTGCAAGCAGTGATAGTGGTGGCCGGCTATGAAAAAATTATTACAGGAAAAAAAGAACATTAAGAAAAAAAGAAAAAAAAAGAAAGACAAATTGCAGAAAACAAAAGAAAGACATAAAGAAAGAAAGAAAAGAAAGAAAGAAAGAGAAAAAAGGACAAATCCTGTAGGAATGGTCATAGAACTCAGCAAATGGAGGAGGTTGCACACCCACAAACCTACATAACCTTCAGTAATCTAGATAGCAAAATTAGACTGGTAAAGTACTGTGTTTTAAGAGGTTTTTTGTCATTTAGTTCTAAGGCCTCAAATAGTTCACAAACTAAATTGGACAAGCAGACCCAATAATAAGATTGAACAGCATCAGTGACTTGGGTAAGTTCAACAGAGACCCACCTTCATTCACCTATTTATTTACTGTCATACCAGCAAACTAAAAGCATATGGAGATACAAGACATGCTCTGACCTTATTCACAGACACACCATACAGTCACGGTGTCACATTAACAAAAGTACAAACCGATATCTGCGTTTACAGCACTTCATAACTCTTTACAAAAACATGATAAAAACATAACAAGGAAGCATAAACATGATAACAAGGAAACATTACGAGCGCTGTTAACAATAAAAAGAGTTACATGCCAGGCATGCTGGGAGTTACACCCGACGCCACATTACGGCATGTTTCTTCAAGTACAAAGATGTCTGCCTTGCGCGGTTGTGACCCTCAGCTACAAAAAACATTTTGTAATCCAGCTAAGAACAAATTCAAGAACGTATAAACCTCTCTTTGTCTGATATGACAAATATCTGCTTTGCAATGTCAATTTGACACCTCATTTCATAATTGTTATTAAAGGCTACAGATTTACACAGTAACATCGATACTGCTGGAATCTCACACAACAAAAGTCGCATTGTAGCAGCTTGCCACGTTGCTATGCATCTTTTGGTAATAGCAATGATAGTGTGTGACAATGTTTGAACGAGGTTAGTTAATAAGACGCAACAACAGTCACGGTTGCAAGAAGATTCCCGCCCACTGCCACATGAGGGCGGATCCGACACTTGTGTCAACTGCTATGTGGGGAAAAAGAAACTACTAGTGGCGTTAAAACAAATTGCGTTAACGCGTTAAAAGAAATATGCGTTAAAGCGCTAATACTTGCTACTACTGCTTAATAACTTAGAGAAATGCATTTTGGTGCAGTGTGAGCTCAGTTATGACTGTATCGCCAAGCTTGGTTTTGTGTGTAAAGTAGACCATCTGAGGATGATATACAGCGATTTTGAGTTAATTTGGTTTTATGGTTTCAGAGGAGTTAGTTCAAATCCAACCAATGAACGACTAAACTTGGCTATTTATAAAAAAGGCAGTTTTCAAGGTACATTTTTTAAAACTTTAAATCGTGATGTGAATCATAATACAAATATTGTATAGAAGTATGATATAAATTGGTCCAATATTGAAGCAGATAAAAATCGAAATGTACAGTACTGTTAACAGTAATACATTTTTATGCACTGTGAGCTCAGTTTCTAATGTATCAACAAGCTTGGTTTTGTTTTCAAAGTAGTAATCTGAGGATAATATACAGCGATTTTGGTGTAATTTGGTTGTACGGTCTTGGAGGAGTTGTTTCAAATAGTTCAGGTGTCAAAGTGTCAAATCCAACCAAAAAAGTACTAAACTCAGATATTTATAAAAAATTCAGTTTTCTAGATAGAGTTCTGA
>JAPMUY010010815.1:0-12694 GCA_026901105.3 Galaxias olidus
ATATATACATAAATTCTCCTTTTTCTTTTTTTCGAGATACCTGTCTCTGTGTGCAGCACTCCCTGTCCCCCTGGCACATGGAAGGCTGCCCAGAAAGGGAGACCAGCATGCTGCTTTGACTGTCTGCCCTGCTTTGAAGGAGAAGTCAGCAATCAAACAGGTATAGATATAATCAATTTATTTAACATTTTGCATTTTAGCCTTTTATAATGCCAAACCATACATTTTATGAAGAAAATTGGAATTAAATTAATCAAATTGAATTAAATTGGAAATAAACATTGAGACTGATTGTGCTGTTTTTATCTCAGGTTCAGTGGAGTGTATAAGGTGTCCAGATAGATGGTGGCCCAACATGGCCCATACGGAGTGTGTTCTTAAACAAATTGACTTCCTGTCCTACAATGACACCATGGGTGTTATTCTTTCCTTCATCTCTGTTGCTGGGGCAATGCTCACCGGGGCCACTTTGACCACCTTCTTCCGCTTCCGACATACACCAGTGGTAAAGTAACATAAGACTATACTATATTCTATACTAAATATCACTTTGTTATTTACTCCTGTTTATCATCAACCAGTGTCATTTGTTCAACCTGCAAAACAAACGTATCCATGTCTATTACACTTTGCTTACATAATTCAAAACACAGATGCATTCTAGTAATGAATTACAAAGGTTTCAATTTTAGCGGCCCAAATCCTGTAATTTACTTTTAACGTTTTAAATGGATTTCAGGTGCGAGCCAACAACTCCGAGCTGAGCTTCCTACTCCTGCTGTCACTCAAACTGTGCTTCCTGTGTGCGCTGGTTTTCATTGGTCAGCCAGTAGTTTGGTCATGTATGTTGAGACACACCCTGTTTGGGATCAGCTTTGTGCTGTGTATATCCTGTCTGCTCAGCCGGACTGTGGTGGTTCTTGGGGCCTTCCGCTCAACACTTCCTGGAAAGAACTTCATGCGCTACTTGGGGCCCACCCAGCAGAGACTAGGCATCTCCATCTGCACCCTGGTACAGGTGATTGCCTGTTTTCTTTGCCGATAACTTGTAATCTACGAGACTAGTATAGTTACTCTACAGTACATGCCTTGCTTATTTATTATTGCAAACATATCTTACCTCGCACGCGCCATTTACCAACCTAACCAGGGCAGTTTTTTCCTCAACTCCCAGGTGCTGATCTGCGTCCTGTGGCTTGGTCTAGCCCCACCTCAGCCCGCCGAAAGAGACATTATACATAAGATCCTCCTGGAATGTGCAATGGGTTCTGTTATAGGCTTCTCCCTGGTCCTGGGCTACATTGGCCTACTGGCCTCCCTCTGCCTCCTCCTGGCCTTCCTAGCCAGGAAACTCCCTGACAACTTCAACGAGGCTAAACTCATCACCTTCAGCATGCTGATCTTCTGTACTGTATGGGTGACCTTTATCCCTGCCTACATCAGCTCTCCCGGGAAGTATACAGTGGCCGTGGAGGTCTTTGCCATCTTGGCCTCAAGTTATGGACTATTAATCTGTATATTTGCTCCTAAGTGTTATATCATCCTGCTGAGGCCAGAGAAGAACACAAAGAAGCACTTGATGGGCAAAAGTGTAACTCACAAATTCTGAGTTTTTGTTTAGAATTTAGTTTTTAAATTACTGTTTTAGGTTGCCGATCTAATGGTAGATATGTAATTGTTGCAGTTGTGCTGCATGGAAGTGAGATCCATGAATGGTCTAAATTTCATTACATAGATCAAGTTAGTCAATCAAGTACTGTAAGTGGGTCACCTTACAGCAAGTTCACATTGGTTGATTAACCATTCATTTTTAACGTTGATTAGATATGCAGCAACATAATCCATATATGTTCATCGTTACACACAACTGCAGAATGGGATTTCATGCCCAGTTTCTATCTGATGTCAAACCAAAACAAGAAATCAAATTTCAATAAGTTCTTTAAAAAAAGTAATTGTGCTGATTTAAAAGCAGAAATTGTTTGGAGAAATTTAGAGAAATGTAAAACAATACAAATTGAATGAATGAATGAATGAATCATGAATATGTAATGTAATTAAGTTGTTTGGCTGGCATGTCATATTTTATGAGACGGTATCTTATCTAACACGGTACACTCTACTTTCCTGTATGGTGGGCATGTCAGAGTACAGCTGGGGCCGGCCCTGGAACGATCCAGCATCCTGTACTGTGCATCGGCAGTGGCCTGTAGTTCAGATGCTGGCAACCTAAATGAAGACATGGGGTTGTATTGTCTTTTTTCTTTTTTAACCTTTGGCTTTGTCTATTAGTTTTGTTGATAAATGTCGGCATACACAGAGTTTGTCATATACAAACAACTCACTATTAATGCACAATTGACTATATTGGCGTCTAAATTTCTAACCAAGATCTAAATTAACCTAAGAATAATCAACATGGCTGTATTGACCAACTACAGTACTTTGGACATGCTCTTTCTAGTGCCCCCCCCCCCCCTCCCCCCCCATTCACACTAACAGTGTGAGCACAAACAACAACCTCCTACCAGTCGCAAACGTTTTTACATTGTATGTGGTATTGTATCATCCCTAATGATATTTTACAAGTTGGTGTTGTGTTGCAATAAACATCAAAAATATAAACTAAATTGCTGGCGTTGATTTGTCTTATACTTTAAGCTAAATAATAGCTATAAAATAAATTTAAAGTATTTGCTCAGTATTATTTGCCTCACTTTGTCTCTTGACTATATTTTTGAAAGTCTCTTTGACAATTAAAACTAGCTCAGGGGTTTTCCTCAATTATCATGTTATTCTGGAATAATTATGTCATCATAGAGTCCCCTCACTCTGACTCCCCAACCACTGACTTGTTGCCTTCTAATTACATGCTTATCTCCCTGACTCCGAAAAGTGAGTGATGGATGGCGTTGTTGTTAAGAGAGCTACAAATCGACTCCTATATTATTTGCCCCTTCCTCTCTCTTTCTGAGAGCAGAAAGATATTTCACACCGTCAAATCTCTCTTTCTTTATTGTCATCTCTCTATTTTCTTCTCTCTTCAGGTAGACATGGGCGACATTCATAGTCCCAATGAATCTTAGCTAATGGTTATTTTAACATGCCTTATTAATGTTTGCTATGGTTATATTGGTTGTTGCTTTGTTCACAATGTAGATGTTGTATTTGAATTGTCTCAGAGGATCTGCCAGACTGTGTCTACAGTTTCTGTACCATACCTTTATCCTACAATATCAAGGGGTTTTCTGCCTTTAATAGGTGAAGGGTCCACTGCAGCAGGAATTCCCGTCATAAACAGTACTGTGTTCGCATTACTCTAATAATGTACTTTTATTTTTTTTTTTGATAGCTTTTGACTGTCAGTTCCCATTGGTAAATGAGAGCCCTATATATATCCTAACGTCATCAAATGTACATTTTGCATTCTTTCGTTTTTGAATTTTCCCTGAGTAGAAAAAAACAGCACAGTCATATGTATAATGGATTTGAAGTGGCTCGAATATTGTGCCACAAAACATTTTCTTAATTGACCTTTGAAGACGAAGGACTATGAAGAAAAATTTTAAATCATTAACTTGCGCAGGTGGAAAAACCCTGCTGTATTTTTTCATGTGATTTAAACTATTGAATGTAGTTTTTAAGTCTGTGATTATCTCTGTCTTTCAAGCAGTGGTTCTCTGTTTAGTTTCTGTGTCTTGCTTCCCCAGGTAATGAGTAAATATGGCTGGCTGTGGCTCCTGTGCTTTCTTCCTGGAGTGGTTGAGGCACTGGGTGGAGGGGGGTTCTGCCACCTGATGGCTAAGCCAGTCTCTGGTAGTGTGTATCAGGCTGGAGATGTTGTCATTGGAGGCCTGTTCCCTGTGCATGTTAGGGCTCCTCAGCCTGAACGGGAGTTTAGGAATAAGATGGAAAAGGTTTCCTGTTCAGTGTGAGTTTAAATACCAAGGATGCTTTCAGCATGTGCATGCCTGTAAAAAAATACAGTATATCAAAAAATTACCTAATTTCCCTTTCAATGTTTCATCTGTTGTTCAATGTTTGCCAATCATTACCAGCTCTCCTTGGCTCTCTTCATAGGTTTAATCAGCGTGCGTATCGCTGGCTACAGACCATGATCTTTGCAGTGGAGGAGATTAACCGTAACCCAGCCCTGCTGCCTAACCTGACCCTGGGCTACCTGGCCGCTGACACCTGTCTAGCGGAGGGCACCACCTTGGGGGCAGCCCTGGCCATGGTGACTGGCCAGGAGGCCTCTGTGTCGGGCACAGAGTGTGGCTCTGCCCCTGAGGTTCCAGTCATCATTGGAGATCTCTCTGCCTCCATTGTAGTGGCACAGACCCTTGGGGTGTTTGAGATACCCATGGTGAGGTGTGGTGTATAGTTACAGACGAAACTTTCATGCTCATCATGTGCTGTGCTGTGGGGCTTTATGTGGCTACTCTGCCAAAAGCAAAATCTGTGTTTGTGTGAATTTCATTTCCATTTATATTGCCTTTCTATACTTTTCCAGGTGAGCTACTTTGCTTCCTGTGCATGTTTGAGTGACAGACGGAGGTACCCGACGTTCTTTCGTACGGTGCCCAGCGATGCGTTCCAGGCGCAGGGCATGGCCAGGCTGCTGCGTCTGCTAGGTTGGAGCTGGGTGGGGCTGGTGTCTGGGGATGATGACTACGGCAGGATTGGAGTGCAGATGCTTCTGGGGGAGCTCAGAGGGTCAGGAGTGTGTGTTGCATATCATGAAGTCATCCCCAAGGTACTGTCTGGCTCTCCACCTTTTTCTGTAACTTATTTTTTACTTTTCTTTTGTCTTATATTTCCAGTTATCCCTTACAGTTCTCCTGCTCTACTTTTCCATCTATAGACATACTTACAAATGAAGATGAAAAACCTTGTGGAAACGATCCAAAAGTCCACAGCCACGGTTGTGGTCACCTTTGCTATCGCTCAGGATGCAAGGGTGAGCGTTTTAGATAATACCACATTTCTGAATGTAAAGTCTATTTCTATATTAGTCTGGACAGCTCAGTTGCACTTACATTTTCTTCACAGGCACTTTTGGAAGAAGTGGTGCGTCAGAACATCACAGACAGACAGTGGATTGCTACAGAAGCCTGGGTGACCTATACTGCACTCTCCACCCCACAGAACCTGCCCTCTCTGGTTGGGACCATCGGGTTTGCCCTGCGCAGAGCTGACATTGTCGGCCTTGGTCCCTTCCTGACTCGGCTGAATCCTAATCGGGTCTCTGATTCTGATCCTTTCTTGAGGGAACTCTGGGAGGAACTGTTTGGGTGCACTCCATTGGTTGATATCGGTCTGACCTCATCTCTACCACGACAGTGTAACGGGTCAGAAGTCATAGGTGAATATAACTATCTGATGGATGCATGTTTTACGTTTTCTCTCTCTCCCTCCCTCTCTCTCTATCTCTCTCTCTCTCTCTCTCTCTCTCTCTCTCTCTCTCTTTTCATCAGACTAACAATCCGTCAGATACTTTTACCTGCATCTCCTTCTGTCTTCACAAAGGGGAGAGCCTGTATGCGGATGTGTCTCAACTGAGAATCACCTACAATGTGTATAAGGCTGTGTATGCCATGGCTAATGCCATACAGGACATGCTGGCTTGTCGGCCTGGAGAGGGACCCTTCAACAATGGCCAGTGTCCTGATGTCAGGAGGCTGCAGCCCAGTCAGGTCTTTATCTGTGTTCTGGGGCTACTCTTCATGTTTATAAATACAAATCATATTATATAATAAACGGAGAAATTTATGTCTGTTAATTGTTTTGTTAGTTTCTTATCCTAATTCAACACTCTTTTTCCCATGCAGATTCTCCACTACCTAAGGAGTGTGAATTTCACCACACCTGTTGGTGAACCTGTCCACTTTGACCAAAATGGAGACCCACCTGCCTCCTATGATATCCTGAACTGGCATTTGAATGCTCAGGGAAAGGCAGAGTTTGTCCATGTCGGCCATTTTGTGTCCTCAGTGGGGTCAGAGGGCCAGTTTCTACTGAACATGGAGAAAGTAGTGTGGGGTGGTGGGAAAAAAAACAAGGTGTGTGTGAGAGAGAACGAGAGAGAGCGAGAGAGAGAGGGGGGGGGGGGTATAGAGAAGCATATTTCTAATTGGTTTCTGCAAGAGAGAAAAGTTATACTCCTCCTTTCTTCAGATACCTGAATCTGTGTGCAGCACTCCCTGTCCCCCTGGCACATGGAAGGCTGCCATAAAGAACAAACCAGAGTGCTGCTTTGACTGTCTGCCCTGCTCTGAGGGAGAGGTCAGCAATGATACAGGTGTATAGAATCTCTTTCATTTCATCATTTATAAATCCTTTTTTTTTTTTTTTCAGCAAATGATGGAAAAACATTCCAGCTGATCTTTGCGTTTTGATTTAACCCTGCCATTCTCAGGTTCAGTGGAGTGTATCAGGTGTCCAGATCAGTTCTGGTCCAACCCAGCAGCGACAGACTGTATCCCTCAGCTGATTGACTACCTGTCCTACAATGATACCATGGGTGCCGTTCTGTCCATCATCTCTGTTGCTGGGGCAACCCTCACAGGGGCAACTTTTGCCACTTTCTTCTTTTACCGAAGAACACCCATAGTAAGTTAAAGGTTTGTTATTGAGGTATGTAATCAGTTTATATTCTTGTATTTTAAACGTTTACGTCATAGGACCCTACATTTAAATTCTATTTACATCGAATTGATTTCAGGTGCGGGCCAACAACTCAGAGCTGAGCTTCTTATTGTTGCTGTCACTCAAGCTGTGCTTTCTGTGTGCACTGGCTTTCATTGGTCGACCAGTAGTTTGGTTGTATATGTTAAGACACACCCTGTTTGGGATCAGCTTTGTGCTGTCTATTTCCTGCCTGCTCAGCCAGACTGTGGTGGTTCTTGGGGCCTTCCGCTCCTCACTTCCTGGGGAGAACATAATGCGCTACTTGGGACCCACCCAGCAGAGACTAGGCATCTCCATCTGCACCCTTGTTCAGGTGACTACTAAGTTTTTTTTAAATGTACATTTAAATTTAATTTATATATATATAACAATTAATAAATAATAATAAAATACCAAATTTTGTAGTGTACTGTCAATTTTTTGAATGAAAGCATCATTTTATGTTTAGGTATTTATTTGTGCATTGTGGCTTTGCTGGGCCCCTCCCCGGCCTGCTGAGAGACTTATCAGAGCAGATAGAAGCCCAAAGATCCTCCTGGAGTGTGAAATGGGTTCTTTGACAGGCTTCTCCCTGGTCCTGGGCTACATTGGCCTGCTGGCCTCCCTCTGTCTCCTCCTGGCCTTCCTAGCCAGGAAACTCCCTGACAACTTCGAGGCTAAACTCATCACCTTCAGCATGCTGATCTTCTGTACTGTGTGGGTTGCTTTTATCCCTGCCATCAGCTCACCTGGGAAGTACACAGTGGCCGTGGAGATCTTTGCCATCTTGGCCTCAAGTTATGGACTATTAATCTGTATATTTGCTCCTAAGTGTTATATCATCCTGTTGAGACCTGAAAGAAACACTAAGAAACACATAATGGCATAAACATGATGATTAGGTAATTAAAGGTACATGTGAATCTCAAAGCCATTATACTTGTGATATGATCTGTAACGTCAATTAAATAGGACTAGTGTATTTCCAGTACTTTGTATTGTTGCTACATGTCATGGGCCTGCATGTTAATTGATTAATAAATTCTTCCTTTGACTGTGTGAAGTCAGAATGTATATACGCTGTTCCCATGTTATTGGAATTATCTTGTCAGATCTGAACTTACTATATCTTACCACATTGGGGTGCTGTTGTGCTGCTGAGGTAGAGATTTCAGCTATCTGCCATAGTTTTGCAGAATCCTAAAGGTTATTCTTTTTCACATTACGGTATTGTACCTATACTGTCATCGCACGTACCCATATCCTGTTTTCACTGCCCATCCTAACACAGCTGTGTCATCCAGAATGGAATACACTTGACCTTAGGGCCATAAAGCTAATCTTTGCTTGCTCCCGTGTGTCTTGGTTCAGCTGTGTAAACCAGCCCTATGACAGAAATCGGCAGACCTATGGAGGAGAGCTGCCTGACAGAGACGGCAGCAGTCCCAACACTCATCCAACTTCAGATAGCCTGACGGTGGAGGCCCCAGAGAACTTATGAATCTAAGCTGAGGAAACTCCAGCTGCTATTGGTTAATCAAACCCTTGTCCTCTGGAGGCTTTTACACATAAACACCACGACGGGCCGTGTCCACTGTAATAATAAACCGTGTGTCAAACGTTTCTTTTCCCCCTGGCTCCCCACAGCTGCTCCGAAAGCATTGATTAGCCACCTCTGATTGGCCTGTTATTCCTACTGGTGGAGTGAGCAAGGCGAAATGGAGGACAAAGAGACCCGGCTCTCCCTGGAGTCCCCAGGGTGAGAAATTAAAGAGAGGGAGAAAAGGGCAGGGAGTAGTTATTTCCAACTCCATGCACACTGTTTATTGCTTTCATTTGGGAAGTCAATAGTTCAATGCTCTATCACACCCTCGCTGCATGGGTTTCATGACTTCGATCCATTTTCCCGTGCTCTTGCAAACAATCCGTGGCTGCATCGACATTGTCCGTGAAAACAGATTGATAACAAAAATAAAAGAAGCAGGGAGAGGAGGGATGAATGAAGCGAGGGACAAAAAAAGCACAACCACAGTAAAGTCATGAAGGAGGTATGTTATTATTAGTACGATGGCTGTGAACTGGGTGTGATGTGACAGTGTCTCTAGAAATACAACACAGAGGAGGCCAGAGGAAGTGGACGAGGTCACAATCTGTACCGCAGACTCACCGATAGGATGGCCCCATGTTATTCTTACCACGTTCCCTACAGTCCTCTGGTTTGATGCTCTCTTTACTTCAAGACAGAAAAGGCAGCTCAAATGGGTTCAAGGTTCAATGCACCTGTCACATTGCAGGATGGACAGTGTATTAAGGAGACAGGCAGGGAAGTTATGCCAGATGTGCAACTTTTTTAGCTTTAAGCATTGCCAGCTGGCCAACCAGGAGGACTATCAGCACTATGAATTGAGGTTGAATATCACATGGGCCGGAGTGTTAGTTTAGCCGCGCATAAGGCTTTTGTGTTTTTTCCATAATAGGTGGTTTCTCAATGGGCCATTATAATCATGGCAGTTTCTTCTAAGTCCTCCATGTCTCTTTCATCTATTGTGTGGTAGAAGTAGGTGTCACCATACAGGTGGGCTCCATAGAAACTGGGGCAGAAACGGGAATGTCTGCCCATAGTCAGGCCGTCATTATAGGCTCTGGTGTTGTGACCGTATTTGATCTCACACCTTGTATAAGGTTAACAATCACGTGCTGCACACCCTCTTTCTTGTGATAACACAAAGAAAGACGATGACATACACAAACACTGATAAAACGGGTGATGGGGAGCTATTTCTGAGAGCTTGTCATAATGGCAACAGAACAACTTCGTATTTAATTTTAGACTCCAAATTGTTTTTTATTCATCAATATTACACATAATAATACAACACATACGGTTAATACAGTAAATTTTTTTATTGAATTATACAGTGTATCCTTTTGCATTTAACAAAACATGAGGAAAAGATTAGTGAACGATGACGTTATTGACACATATCTAGTTTGTCTTGTCTTAACCATAATGCATTTACATTTTTGTCATTTACTTTTATCGTATTGTAAAGCGATTTACAATGAGATTACAGTCCCCCTGGAGCAATTTAGAGTTAAGTGCCTTGCTCAAGGGCAACAAATGACAAGACAATTTTGTTTTACATTGACTTCCAATTTAAGTCTTACATAATAATATTACTTATTTGCCCATCAGGTGTTTCTTAGTGTTCTTCTCTGGCCTCAGCAGGATGATGTAACACTTAGGAGCAAATATACAGATTAATAGTCCATAACTTGAGGCCAAGATGGCAAAGATCTCCACGGCCACTGTGTACTTCCCAGGTGAGCTGATGTAGGCAGGGATAAAAGCAACCCACACAGTACAGAAGATCAGCATGCTGAAGGTGATGAGTTTAGCCTCGTTGAAGTTGTCAGGGAGTTTCCTGGCTAGGAAGGCCAGGAGGAGACAGAGGGAGGCCAGCAGGCCAATGTAGCCCAGGACCAGGAAGTAACCCTCCACCGATCCGACCTCACACTCCAGGAGGATCTTTGGGCCTTGGTCCTCTCTCACGCCTCTCTCAGCAGGCCGGGGTGGACACAAAGCAAGCCACAGAGCACAGATCAGGACCTGCACAAACAGAAGTTGTGGGTTAGCTCAGGAAACATGAAGAACAATTTACAATGAAAATCACAATGATGGGTTGTAGGATAATAAAGTCTGATGTTAAAAGTAACAGCCCCATTATCCAGCTGTTATCCCAAATCAGCCATCCCATATCAGCACTAGTCACCTGTACCAGGGTGCAGATGGAGATGCCTAGTCTCTGCTGGGTAGGCCCCAAATAGCGCATTATGTTCTCCCCAGGAAGTGAGGAGCGGAAGGCCCCAAGAACCACCACAGTCCGGCTGAGCAGGCAGGAAATAGACAGCACAAAGCTGATCCCAAACAGGGTGTGTCTTAACATACACAACCAAGCTACTGGTCGACCAATGAAAGTCAGTGCACACAGAAAGCACAGCTTGAGTGACAGCAACAATAAGAAGCTCAGCTCTGAGTTGTTGGCCCGCACCTGAAATCCATTGATATCATATTAATGTGTTGTTTAACGTTTTAAACAAATACAATTTTTTTTTTGTTTTTTTAAACCTTTAACCTACTATGGGTGTTTTTCTGTAAAAGAAGAAAGTGGCAAAGGTTGCCCCAGTGAGGGTTGCCCCAGCAATAGAGATGATGGACAGAACGGCACCCATGGTATCATTGTAGGACAGGAAGTCAATCTGCTGAGGGATGCACTCTGTATTTGACGGGTTGGACCAGAACCGCTCTGGACACCTGATACACTCCACTGAACCTGAGAGTGGCAGGGTGCAATAAAAATACAAAGACGAGCCTTAAAAGAAAAATCCTCTTCCCTGTACCAAATTTGTAATCATCTGATGAAATTTGATGTGATAGTTAATAGTGATTTATTCTATGTACCTGTTTGATTGCTCACCTCTCCCTCAGAGCAGGGCAGACAGTCAAAGCAGCACTGTGGTCTGCCTTTCTGTGCAGCCCTCCATGTGCCAGGGGGACAGGGAGTGCTGCACACATATACAGGTACCTGGAAAAGAGGAATACAACTTTATACTTTGTCTAAAAACAGTTAGAAATGTCTTAACCTTCTAGTGCTCAACATTACTCTGTATCTATCATAAACACAGGCACACACCTCATTTGTTTTTCCTCCACCCCACACTACTTTCTCCCTATTCAATAGAAACTGGCCATCTGACCCCACAGAGGACACAAAATGTCCGACATGGACAAACTCTGCCTTTCCCTCTGCATTCACATGCCAGTTCAGGATGTCATAGGAGGCAGGTGGGTCTCCATTTTGGTCAAATTGGACCGGTTCACCAACAGGTGTGGTGAAGTTCACAGTCCTTAGATAGTGGAGAATCTGTGGGAACATGAGTGTTTATAAAGATGCAATTTATTTAGTATTTAGTATTTATTTAATGAATAAATCAATATAGCAACATTGTGAAAAATGGTTTGTATCCAAAGAACACAGAGAAAGACCTGACTGGGCTGCAGCCTCCTGACATCAGGACACTGGCCATTGTTGAAGGGTCCCTCTCCAGGCCGACAAGCCAGCATGTCCTGTATGGCATTAGCCACGGCATACACAGCCTTATACACATTGTAGGTGGTTCTCAGTTGAGACACATCCGCATACAGGCTCTCCCCTACAACTATTTTTTGCAAAGATAGAAGGAGCTAGTGACTGTTCAAAACAATTATTATAATAATAAATATAAAGAATAATTGTTGCGCAGATCTAATGTTTTCACCAATTCCAATTATTTTCTCCATGGCATAAAGCCTCTCACCTACAACCTCTGTTCCTAAACAAGGTTTCTGCGATGTAGTCACACCCATATTAATCAGTGGGGTGCAGCCAAACAGCTCCTCCCAGAGCTCACTCAGAAATGGATCATAGTCAGAAGAGACCTGGTTAGGATTCAGCCGAGTCAGGAAGGGACCAAGGCCGGAAATGTCAGCTCTGTGCAGGGCAAACCCAATGGTCCCAACCAGAGAGGGCAGGTTCTGTAGGGTGGAGAGTGTGTTATCTGTGACCCAGGCTTCAGTAACAATCCACTGTATGTCTGTTATGTTTCGACGAACCACCTCCTTCAATAGGGCCTGAAGAAACAAAAGCACAATATTATTCATAATAATATAAACGTGTTAGTTGGTTCTATTAATGACATTGCTACAAACACAATTATTTGCTCTCACCTTTGCATCCATTGAGATGGCAAATGTTAGCACAACATTAGCAGAGGATTCTTGGATGCTGTCCACAATCCCTCTGATCTTTCTCTCCAAATATGTCTATAAATGTTTCAGTAGGAGAAATGTGAGATATGAAGCAGAAAGACTAAAAATAGGGACCATTTTGTCTGTTTTCTACCTTAGGGATGACTTCATGAAAGGCGACACACACTTCTGACCCTCTGAGCTCCTCAAGAAGCATTTGCACTCCAATCCTGCCAT
>JAPMUY010010816.1:0-5000 GCA_026901105.3 Galaxias olidus
GTGTGCATAGATACTGTTTTAAAGGTAGATCCAGGATTAACGCACTGTGTATAACTTTCTCAGTGTGCATAGATACTGTTTTAAAGGTAGATCCAGGATTAACGCACTGTGTATAACTTTCTCAGTGTGCATAGATACTGTTTTAAAGGTAGATCCAGGATTAACGCACTGCACATAACTTTCTCAGTGTGCATAGATACTGTTTTAAAGACAATCCGGTATCATAAAAAGGTTGAACACAGGAAACTCCTTGGACGATAATCTGAGGAGATATTCTGTAAACATCCGATTACCACGCCTCTGAGTGCATGTGTGTTTTTATTGTTAAAATCATTGATGTAAACATGACCTTTAGCTGTGGTCCAACCCCCCTCATTAAGAAAGGCTAAGTGATGAGGAGCTGAAATAGACCCTTCAGGTCACAGATATCCTTTCTTGATTTACTCTTACAGTCCCCTATAGAAGGGGATTCCTTGGTTGTATGCGTGTGTGTATGCACGTGTGTTTGCTTGTCCTGCAAAAAAAAGTTGTTGTCTTGACCATATAGAAGGGTATTCCTTTGTTGTGTGTGTGTGTGTGTGTGTGTGTGTGTGTGTGTGTGTGTGTGTGTGTGTGTGTGTGTGTGTGTGTGTGTGTGTGTGTGTTTTGTCGTCTTGGCCAAGTCATGAATCTCCAGACCTTAAACAAAGAGTTGACTTGTGTACTCTAGGATGATGGATTGGCCCGTTTGTTTCGTCCAATGGGAGCCCGGCGTTGGGACCGCCGAGGTTTTTGTAGCAACACATCAAAAGATCACTCTTATGATGGATGAACTGCACACACACACACACACACACACACACACACACAGTACATGTGGTTATGAAGCAATGATGACAGACCTATCTATGTCTTTAGAGGTTCACACAACCACACACACTTTGTATCTGCGGTAGAGTTTTATCAGGTGATTCATCTTGTGGTCATTCTAATGCGAACTGTTTCAATACAAATGTGGCGCTGCCGCAATGAAAAGAGTCTGTAGACTGCAGTGGAGTGAAACAGATAGAGGTAATTCCCCTGGCTAGCAGTCTGTAGACTACAGTGGAGTGAAACAGATAGAGGTAATTCCCCTGGCTAGCAGTCTGTAGACTGCAGTGGAGTGAAACACATACATACACCCTGGATAGAGTCTGTAGACTACAGTGGAGTGAAGCAGATAGAGGTAATTCCCCTGGCTAGCAGTCTGTAGACTGTAGTGGAGTGAAACAGATAGAGGTAATTCCCCTGGCTAACAGTCTGTAGACTGTAGTGGAGACTGTAATTCCCCTGGCTGCAGTCTGTAGACTGTAGTGGGTGAAACAGATAGAGGTAATTCCCTGGCTTCTGGCTAACAGCTAGCAGTCTGTAGACTGTAGTGGAGTGAAACAGATAGAGGTAATTCCCCTAACAGTCTGTAGACTGTAGTGGAGTGAAACAGATAGAGGTAATTCCCCTGGCTAACAGTCTGTAGACTGTAGTGGAGTGAAACAGATAGAGGTAATTCCCCTGGCTAACAGTCTGTAGACTGTAGTGGAGTGAAACAGATAGAGGTAATTCCCCTGGCTAACAGTCTGTAGGCTGCACTGCAGTGAATAACATACAATCACTCTGACCGGGAGTCTGTTAGTCTGAAACTGTAAAACAATTTTAGGATTTGTTGCCATGAGCAAGAGGAACAGATGAAAACATTGCTGTATCCTAGTTTTCTTCGCATTATATTTTATTACAGGAGTACATTGGAATCACGGTAGCAAAAAAAAGACAGAGAGACAAAAACATTCATATTTTGTAACCAAGTGAAATTGCAGTTCTGTAAAAAGTAAATACAATATTATATACATGGAGTCTTTTTACTGCAATCAAACAGGTAAGATAAATGTAGTCTCATGGCACAAAAAGAAAACATACCTCGCAAGTGCTTCCATTTTATATTCATATCAAAATGAGATTTTCAGTGATAATAATTCAAAAAATAATAATTATTTCAATAATCAATTGGACAATATCAACATTTTTTTAACATTGTTTACAATATAACTGAAATCCATATACTAAATATAACAATATTTACCAATCTTCCATTATACTAGAACTCTAATCTGAATATAATAAAAAAGATCAAATAATATTTATTACAACAACAATATTAATAGTGATAACAATAATATTAGAGACTATTAAGAGAAAGTAGAGGATAAAAATAACAACATTATAACCCATCCCTCATCGCATCTAAAAAAAATGCTAATATTTGTTTAGCTCGATAAAAAATAAAAACATAAAGAATGGAATAGCAAATATTACTCGCTAACTATTTCGTAGCAATCTAGGTATCTCTTAGTTAGAAAAAAACATTTACATGGAAAGCAGCAAACTCTATTTTCATAATCTGTAAATATTTAAGAACCGTCAGTGGTGTGGTTGCCATGGTCCCCATGTGACCTTCTCGCAGAGTCTAAAATCTGTTGAAGACGTTTGAGGGAGAGTCTCCAATCAGAGGAAGCCAAACTTAGTCCCGCCCCTCCGGGTCCGCCCCTCACAAGCCCCTCCCCGTATTAAGAATCAGAACGTTGTTCCAAGGTTTGTGGAATGTCTGGAAGTGCTGAAGTTTCAAAGTTGTCATATCGACTCTCATAGAGTTCTGTTTAGAAAGCTCAACCTCTTTTTTCAGACATTTCTCAACGTCCTCAAATGAAAGAAGCCATGACCAAATGTCTTCAGATTGATTTTGTTTGTGCAACCATCTAACATTTTTTTTTAAATCTATGTATAGCTCATAAACATTTTTTATTTAAAAAACAATAAAAACAAAGTATTATTTAATTTTTTTTTGCATTCTTAGTGTTGTTCGGAGGAGCAGCAAGAAAAAAAAAGGTGACCCTCTCAAAATGGCCGACCCAAGGTGACAATGGACAGAACGTTTGAATAAAAAACAAAACATTTGAAGCAACCCTCCAGCAGCATGTATGTAAGACCTCCTCCTCTCTAACCTCCTCACCCAAAACACTCCTGTTCCCCGGCCATAAGAGACAAAACACTTATAGCTTATCAACCAGGGGATACATTGTCCGGACAGTAATTGACACGACATGTCGACGTGTATGAACAGCCCAGGACGTGTTGAAAAGGAAGACGCTGAAGTGACTGGTGACGCCATTATTATGTGCAGCGAGAATTATATATGTCAAAAAAAAAAGGAAAGATAAAAAAAAAAAAAAAAAAACTTTTTTTTTTTATATTCCACAACTTCACCCGCTTTACACCTGAGCACATTGAAATGGCGGACGTATTTTCCTGGAGCAAAAATATACGGTCGTCTTTCGTTGAAATCAAGCTTGTGCATAATCTCCTACCGCATAACAATTATAAAATTTTGTAGTTGTAATATTTTTTTGTGTAACCCACACACTTTTGAATGGTTATAGATTCGTAGAAGTCGTTATTCATCATTTAGGGTAAAACCAAAAAAAAGGGCATCCTTTTTGTTGTAGATTGACCAGAATGTGATATAAGTGGTCAGAAATTATATACAGCGTATTTAAATGTATATAGGTGTATATGTGTATATATGTGTATATATGTATGTGTATATATACACATACATATATATAAACATATACATATATATACATACATATATATATATATATATATATATATATATATATATACATATACATACATACATATATTTTATACACATATGCATATACATACACACATATATATATATATATATATATATATATATATATATATACATATACATACATATATTTAAACAGTTTATTTGTTGTATCTACATAGATTTATATATGAAGATAATTATGTTGAAGTTTTCCTTTTTCATTTTGGTAACCAGAATATAAATGGTGTGGGTCTCTTTTGTTTTTTAGCAATTGAAGAATATTCATTCGATAATATATTCTAGTTAATTTCTATTGTTTTAAAATAGCTGATGCCTAACTTGATAACATTTTGAAGGTGAGAGCCTAACGACTCATAATGCAGTTTACTTTTCCATCCTTGAAACGGCTCTGAGCTCCACATTAGCCCTATACTAGCCAGTCTGACCTCCAAAGTAGATTATGTAATATCTACAGCCCTATACTAGCCAGTCCAACTTGCAAAGTAGATTATGTAATATCTACAGCCCTATACTAGCCAGTCCAACTTGACCTCCAAAGTAGATTATGTAATATCTACAGCCCTATACTAGCCAGTCTGACCTCCAAAGTAGATTATGTAATATCTACAGCCCTATACTAGCCAGTCTGACCTCCAAAGTAGATTATGTAATATCTACAGCCCTATACTAGCCAGTCTGACCTCCAAAGTAGATTATGTAATATCTACAGCCCTATACTAGCCAGTCCAACTTGCAAAGTAGATTATGTAATATCTACAGCCCTATACTAGCCAGTCCAACCTGCAAAATAGATTATGTAATATCTACACACCTATACTAGCCAGTCCTACCCACAAAGTAGATTATGTAATATCTACAGCCCTATACTAGCCAGTCCACCCTACACCCCTAAACTAAGTGGATGGAGTATCATCTACACCCTTACTGTAACCACCCTACACCCCTAAACTAAGTGGATGGAGTATCATCTACACCCTTACTGTAACCACCCTACACCCCTAAACTAAGTGGATGGAGTATCATCTACACCCTTACTGTAACCAGTCTTGAAACAAACTACACTTCAATACTCCTTACTCTATTGACTGACAGAATGGTTGTGTTTTGATTTAGCATATGGCAATCCAATGCTTGCCTATGTCAATGTTATGTCTGCTCAATCAGTCTAATGATGTCTGCTTTAATTGATCCTATGTTTAAATTGGAAGTACTTACATTTTGCTTTTGTCAATCAAATCAGAGCAATGGATTAAAAAAATCAGCAAACTGTTTTTGTTCAATGGTTGTTGTTATTCAAACAACCTACCATTGCTTCATAAATTCCATACCC
>JAPMUY010010816.1:25000-37500 GCA_026901105.3 Galaxias olidus
TCTCCTCTCCTCTCTGCTCCTCTCCTCCTCTCCTCTCCTCTCCTCTCCTCTCTGCTCCTCTCCTCTCCTCCTCTCTATAGGTTATATAGTTAGACAGGTGGTTACATGCAATCTAGATATGGAGTACTTAGTTAGACAAATGATGTACATTCTAGCTATATATTCTATAGTTGGATAAAGGGGAGTCTGCAGTCTAGATATAGAGTACATAGTTAGACAGATGATGATGTACATTCTAGCTATATATTCTATAGTTGGATAAAAGGGAGTCTGCAGTCTAGATATAGGTTAAATAGTAAGTCAGATGGTTACACACAGTCTAGATATAGAGTACATAGTTGGACAGATGAGTGTGTGTGTTCATGTTAGTGCACACGTATATGTGTGAGTGTGTGTGAATGTTAACATGTGTGAGTGTGTGTATGCCAGTATACATATTTAAGTGTGTGTGTATGTTAGTATATATATGTGTGTGTGTGTGTGTGTGTGTGTGTGTATGTTAGTGTACATATGTGAGTGTGTGTATGCTAGTGTATATGTGTGAGTGTGTGTATCCTAGTGTATATATGTGAGTGTGTGTATCCTAGTGTATATATGTGAGTGTGTGTATGCCAGTATGCAAGTTTAAGTGTGTGTGCATGTTAGTGTGTATGTGTTAGTGTTGATATGTATGTGTGTGTGTGTGTGTGTGTGTGTGTGTGTGTGTGTGTGTGTGTTTATCTTTGTGATAGGTTGTGTCTGTGTGTGTGTGTGTGTGTGTGTGTGTGTGTGTGTGTGAGTGTGTATGTTAGTGTATATGTGTAAGTGTGTGTGTATGTTAGTGTATATGTGTGTGTGCGTGTGTATGTGTGTGTGTGCGTGTGTGTGTGTGTGTGTGTGTGTGTGTGTGTGTATGCTAGTGTATACACGAGTGTGTGTGCATGTTAGTTTGATCTGTAAGTGTTTGTGCATGTAAGTGTGTAAATGTAAGTGTGTGTGTGTGTGTGTGTGTGTGTGTGTGTGTGTGTGTGTGTGTGTGTGTGTGTGTGTGTGTGTGTGTGTGTGTGTGTGTGTGTGTGTGTGTGTGTGTGTGTATCTGTCAACAGCACCACAAGCAGTGTAACTGAGACCAGAGCTGAGGGGGAGAAAGGGGGAGAGAGGGGGGGAGGGGGAGAGAGAGGGGGGGAGAAAGGGGAGAGAGGGGGTGAGTTAGAGTATCATGGTTTCATTTTTCCATCTGTTGCTTTGCAGATACTAGTGTCAACACCCCCCCCCCCTCCCTCCCCCCTCACGACATTCCCAACCGGGAAACACTCGCACAGAACCCTATCCCGCTCAGCGCCACGGCAACGCAGAATTCCCTTTTTCTCCGACGATGAAGGAGAACTGACAGAAATCATATTAGTTAATATCAATCAATCAATCAATTAATCAATCAATCAATCAATCAATCAATCAAACAGGGTTCCATGAAACACTGCCTGTCGCCGTGACGATGAGAGAGAGAGAGAAGAATGGACAGAAAAGGAACAAAGAAAGGAAAGCAGGTGGAGGAGTGAAGAGGCAGAGAAAAAAGAGAAAAGAAAGAAAGTAGACGTGGAAGAGCAAAGAGGGGACAATAAAGAAAGAGAGAAACAACTAGATGGAAAGAGAGAGAGAATGAGAGACAGAGAGAGAGGAAGAGAGAGAGAATGAAGGGAAGAATGAGAGAGAGAGAGAGAGAGAGAGGAAGAGGGAGAGAGTGAGGGTCAGGGGAAGAGGGAGAGCGATAGAGAGGAAGAGGGAGAGAGTGAGTGAGTGGGAGGGAGAGAGAGGAAGAGAGAGAGAGAGGAAGAGGGAGAGAGGAAGAGGGAGAGAGAGAGAGAGAGTGAAGTCTGTCCACTGTTTCACCAGTCAATTATACTGTGTTTCACCAGTCAATGCATTCAATGTGGAGAGTACGTCACTACCACACACACACACACACACACACACACACACACACACACACACACACACACACACACACACACACACACACACGCCCACACACACACACACCACACACACACACACACACACACACACACACACACACACAAGCCCACAAACCACACACACACACGGCCCCAACACACAGTTATCCCTCCTCCTCTCTCTCTCTCTCTCTCTCTCATTACATTTCAATGCTGACAATCTGAGGACCTGTTAAGGATGTGCAGAGTATGTCACCACACCCCCACAGTATAAATGGATGTGCAGAGTATGTCACCACACCCCAGTATAAATGGATGTGCAGAGTATGTCACCACACCCCCACAGTATAAATGGATGTGCAGAGTATGTCACCACACCCCAGTATAAATGGATGTGCAGAGTATGTCACCACACCCCCACAGTATAAATGGATGTGCAGAGTATGTCACCACACCCCCACAGTATAAATGGATGTGCAGAGTATGTCACCACACCCCCACAGTATAAATGGAAATCGTCTTTGTTTTTGATCGGTCTACTGTAGGCTATATTAATATATATATATATATATATATATATATATATATATATATATATATATATATAACCAAACTTCACTGTCTCATGACACACACACACACACACACACACACACACACACACACACACACACACACACACACACACACACACACACACACACACACACAATATTGATCTGTATCTTTATAACTGCTATCACTGATTATTATATGTTTTTAACATTTTAAGTATGGTGTAAGTATAGTGCATGTATGTTGTCAGTATCTTAGTCTGTCGACCTCGCGCTGCTGAATGTCTATTTGAAAACCTGACCGCGAGGGCCGAAGTGTCGGACGTCTCGAGCCTCTCTCTCTCTCTTTTTTTTTCTTCTTTACTCTCAGCGCTCGCCCTTTCGGCAGGCTACTACGGGTCACAAAGCGGACGACTACCGTTTCGCTGCGAGCGGAGGCGAGGCTCGCGCACAGATTGGCAGGGTAGCTCTACAACAGTGAAAAGCCAGTTGGACCATGCACATGCCTTTTTTTACACGGTCACATTTGATCGTAGTCTGTAAACTCAGTTTCCGCGGATGGATATATCGACAGATACACACAAGACAGCGGAACGCACTAAGTTTTCACAGCGCGTGCTCAATTCAAATCAACACAGTGATGTATTACCAGTCCAGTGACTATTTCCACCTATCATTTACACAGCCAGCAGTTTCCCCTCTGCAAAAATATATTCAGACCCACGTAACCTGTGGCATTAAATTGACACGATATCTCAAATATACGTTTAAGTTGTGGGCTACTTTACGCACGAGCTGACGACAAGCGAAGAAGTGTATTGATCAAGGAAGATTAATTGGATTGAGAATACCTATTTGAAATTAGATTTGGCAACGGTGCAGGGCTGGGGGGTGCGTTTCAAAAGGAGTCCCCCCGCAAGAGCGCGGCTCAACGCCAAGTTCAGCTACGGAGCGCAGATAACCATTAAGCGGAGCGGCGGACAGAGAGGGAGAGAGAGGGATAAAGAGAGAAGGAGAGAGAAAGAGAGAAGGAGAGAGAAAGAGAGGGAGAGATGTGGGGAGGGGAGAGACGGAGACACGGTAGCCTCACTTTAACCCTTACCCCTTCCCTGAACGTTTGGATAGACTCCCACCCTCCTCTTCCTCCTCCCCCTCCTCCTCCAGGCTATCCTATTACGCGTTTACATTAATATTTCTCTATCATTAAAGTTACGTTTATACTGAAATCTATCTGAATGATCACATTTCCACTATTTACGGGACTAATGGAGCGGTGACCTTATTTGATCGGAGGAGCAACAGCGGTGAGCGAAGAGATGATAAGAGATTTGTGTAGCCTACGTTCCCAAAGTTGTCCGCTGCCACGTGCATGTAAAAGGCATGCCCGTTTAAAAAGCTTTACAGAGTTTAGGGGCTACCGCGTTTATGGAACGATGATACTATCATATCGTAGTAGCCTACCATTAAATACATTAATATTTAAACTTCAAACAGCTTTCCCAATTAACTGTAACCCAGATATACCAATATATATTATACAAATACTAATATATATATACATATTTTAAAACAAATGTTAAACAGTGCTTAAATATACTATTAATAGGTGTATGTATATATGTATGTACATATCTAATATATATGTATATATTTTATTGTTAATAATAATAATAATAATAATAATAATAATAATAATAATAATAATAATAATAATAATAATAATAATAATAACAAAGTGCTTAAATATACTATGTGTGTACATATGAAAACATTAAGATAATCCCTGACGACAAAATTCGTGGAGATGCAGAAATATCCCCCCCGGTAAGACGTTGACTCCTGTCAGCCTCTCTCACCCCTCACCAACGCCCGGACATATCCTTAATCCCCCCGCTCCGCCCCGGCATCGTTCTTACCTGAAAGAGCCAGTGGCAGGTCTCTCCAATGATAGGGAACCCCATGGAACCTTTGGGCATCGGTAGCTTGCAGCTCTTATCCCGGGTCGCGGTCCACCGGAGCTGCCACAGTTGTTGGGAAACGATTACTAAGAGGGCCATGGAAACAACGCACGCGGCCAAAGTTGCCAGCGCCGACACCAGGTCAAAGCTGTCGAACAGCATCTTGATAGAGACCCGGGAGGTTATCCGGTGGTTCCGTGAGATAGGGTTCAGTTGGAACCAAAAAAAACAAACTTATTTTTACGCACTGGAAAGTGCCAAAAATGTGTCCAAATGGCCAATAAGAAATTCGAGTTTTTTTTTTTTGATGATGCTATCCTTTTTTTCCTTTTTTCTTTTTTTGCTTTGAAATATAAAGATCACACGCTATTTGGTGTGTGTGTGTGTGTGTGTGTGTGTGTGTGTGTGTGTGTGTGTGTAAGTGCAAAATGATAAGTTGTTTTTTGTGGTGACACTTCTGTTCCACAAGACCTCCAATCTCAGATTTCAATACAATTAAACTTTTACGCACTCCTTGGATCCATGCCTAATCTTTAATGATTTAAGAGCTGTGAAGATTCGAGAGGGATGGGAAGTTGACTTAACTGTTGACATCTCATGTTGGAACAATTTTTAAGTCACTATCTCATAAAGAAAAAAAACTGAAACAAAAAATAAACTGCAGTATGGCTGAAAAATAGGTGAAGTTGACACGTATTTGTCAAAGCCCCGGGAGCACGTGGAAAATGTGAGCAAGCCGTGGCCTATTTTAAATAAGTAGGCTTTCCTCTCAAACGTTCAAGAACTGGAAAGACTGTGGAGAGAAAAAATAAATCTCTTTCAGAGAATCGTGCCCTGTCTCCGCCACAAAGCCCTTTTTTAAATGGCCTAATCGTTTTCTGATAAATAAAAGACAGTTGTTGCTCAAGAAAATAAAAAATAAAAAATGGAATTAATCGGTTTTAATCCGTCTTGTGTCTTGGGACGCAGCAGTAGCAGCGCGCGGATAAACTCCGAGGGACAGGAGCGTCAAAACGTCTCGAGATGCTGTGGATCGTCTCTCCTTCTCCTCGCTTTACCCCTGTAACCAGCGTGCCCTCTGTCATACACTGTCTTCTCTGTCTCTCTTTCACCTAGAGTTTCTCTCTGTGAGCGCGTGTGTGTGTAGAGTCGCGCTCTCCTCCTCTACCGCGTGTTTATATAGACTGCAGGCAACGCGCCGGCAGCCAGCCAGACTCTCAACGGCGCCCCCAGACCCCCGAGCTCACCCCGCCTCGCGCTCAGTCGGCTGGGCTGAGAGGGAGACTCCCCCCCCCCCCGCTCTCTCTCTCCCCTCCTCCCCCACCTCTCGCTGAGACGGCAACAGCAGCAAGTAGTGACTCCCACTTCTCCTTTCCCGTTCTCTCCTCCTCTCGAGCCCAGCACGTTCAACAGGCGGGGTGAAAAGTGAACGGCTCGAGGCGAGGGGCTGGAGCGTGCGGTAGTTGGCTGGCTGCCCGGGCGCCTAGTAGAGGTAGAGAGAGGGCGCGAGAGCAAGAGAGCGAGAACGAGTGTAAGAAGAGCAGGAGGGAGGAAGAGAGTGAGGAAACGGGGTTAACGTTTTTTATGACTCCGTTTTCTCTGTGTGTGCTCGAGCGGGCTACTGAACTAATCCGCTGAAAAATCAACATCAATATTTTACGCGTAAAACCGCTGCACAAGATTTTACCAAGTCGAAACAAACACCAAGACGATTATTCCTTTATGTAAGTTATATTATGAACAGATTTCATAACTGGTCTACTTAGGCAAATGGATAAAAAAAACATAATAAAATGATAAACACGCGCGGACCCCAACTGTGGCAATCATGCCAGTCCATGCGCACATTCAAGGATTACGGGAGATTCCTGAAGGATTACGGGAGATTCCTGAAGACGCGCAAGAAATATTCCAGTTTGCGTTCCAGTCTCCGTTCTATCAACTTCCGTTTCACTTGTTACAATTGAAAACATTGTTGGCAGTCAATGGACCCTTGATGAATGGTCGAGCTGTGATGTGTGTCATCCGCTTGCCTCATTTGATCATTCATTAATTAAAAAAACAACATTTATTATATAATATACCAAATTAAGACACTATCGCAAATGAAAAATGCGCATGTACGGACAGGGTATCATAGATGATATTATCAATAATTTCTTACAGGAATCTATGCTTGAAATTATTTATTTTAATCATTCCCAGTTTGACATCGATTTAACTGGGGGGAAAACATACACCAACATGTTGCAGTTTAAAACTGAAAGACTAAATAATTGTATCCGGCTTTAGGTTTTAATGATGGTATTGTGCTGCAAGGTTGCGGTAGCCCATCGCAGAGGCACGCGGGAGACAGAGAGAGGCGCGCTCCACGAGGACTAGGTTGTTCTGGTTTCACTTAAGAGCCAGCGGTCCCCTCGCGGATCATAATTAGACTCTAGATACGTTATAACCCTAACCCGATATATACATACACACACACACACACACACACACACACAACACAGAGAGAGAGAGAGAGAGAGAGAGAGAGAGAGAGAGAGAGAGAGAGAGAGAGAGAGAGAGAGAGAGAGAGAGAGAGAGAGAGAGAATGCAAATATTTAGTGAATATTTTAAGTGTGCTCCAACTAAAAATATTTTCTATGGCTTGTCAACCGCTCTATCCAACAGTGACCACTTTTTAAACAGTTAAAATTCAACCTTCTGTCTTCAAAACCATCGCAATCTTTCTTTTTCTTCTTCTTCACCCTCCCCTCACCATTCTCCACATCCCCTCATCATCCCTCCATCCTCCTCTCATTGAGACAGAGAGAGAGAGAGAGGGGGGGGGGGGGGGGGATTCTGTAGGCCAGAGAAAACGTACGGTGTGTTGGCGCTGCGGGGAGAGGGAGAGAACGGGTGTTTGCATTGCGAAGAGAGCGAGAGGCAAATTGTCTCGAGGGAGTATGTAGGCTATGTGTTCCTTAGAACTGCTGCGTTGTTTGTACCTTCTTTCTCTCCGCAATATTAATAATATGTTTAAATTAATCTCTCTTACTGTCTCTCTTCATGTCCCACTTAATATTGAACGAATCCCTGTCTCTATCGCGCTTTATGTCTGACTCTGCCCTATATCGCCGCCTGGTGGCCACTAAAACCCCAAATCAACGTAAATCTCTCCCTCTCCCTCTCTCTCCCAAGATTCACGTTCACTGTGGAGGGGGGAGAGAGAGAGGGGGAGAGAGAGGGGGGGGGGGGGATGTCTATGTAACATGTCACTCAATTCACCTACTTGATAAATAGATTATATACAACAAATCAGACTTTTTGATAAATATTATGAATCTCATTTTAAAGATACATTTAGGCTCGCCTATTTTTACACAACTTAATCAATGAGGTTGCAGTACAGACGCTACCTGTTTGAATATAGTAAACAACGTTTGTAACATTTCATACTGAAATTAATTATTATTAATGATTAATAACCAAACCCTAACACACTGACTACCTGCGTTTAGCTGGGCACACACACACACACACCGTCACACACAAACGCACACACACACACACACACACACACACACACGCACCAGTCCGGCATGTGTTTCTAGCGCAGTGTAGTAGCCATGTTAGATCACTTGACCCGTGATGTTAAGTGAACCGTCAGAGTGTGTGTGTGTGTGTGTGTGTGTGTGTTAGGTTTGAAATCCACTTTATCTTTACATTCCTTCACCAATGTTTATTTAAGCCGCCCTATTACTTAAACACACACACACACACACACACACACAGGGCTACCTTTGCTGGCACCTCTCGATAAGAGGAGCGTGTGTGTGTGTGTGTTCACATGTCGCTCTGAGCCCACTATAAGCCCAAATACAATATTACCAGCAGAGTGTGTGAAGCTCTGACTGGAGGTCAGAGGAAATTGAAAATGTTCTCTCACACAGTTCACAAGATAACCATCTGGAGTTATCACGCCTATATGACACTAAAGACACACACACACATCTTACACATACACACAGACAGACATAGTCAAAGACAGACACACACACACACACACACACACACACACACACACACACACACACACACACTCAAAGACACACACATGCACAGACAGACATAGCCAAAGACACACACACACATACATAGTAAAAGACACACACATGCACAGACAGACAGACAGACAGACAGACAGACAGACAGACATAGGCAAAGACACGCACAGACAGACAGACAGATAGACAGACAGACACACACACACACACACACACACACACACACACACAAACACAGACCCTGAAGTATTTAAACCTGGAGAGTATTAAAAGTGAGTTGTGACATCACCCTGCAGGAAAACGCTGAGTCAGAGTACAGCTGGCGACACACACACACACACACACACACACACACACACACACACAGAAATATAGAGAAAGGCACGAGGAGAGAGGTTGGTGTCTGTGTGTGTGTGTGTGAGAGAGAGAGAGAGAGAGAGAGAGAGAGAGAGAGAGAGAGAGAGAGAGAGAGAGAGAGAGAGAGAGAGAGAGAGAGAGAGAGAGAGTGAGGATGAAGAGAGGGGACCAAAGATGGAGTGGGAGAAAGAAAGAAATAGAAAACGAGAAAGTGAATCTCTCTCTCTCACACACACACACACACTCTAGCTGTCTCTCTCAGGAGATGGCCGGCGGTGTTTCCCTGACCTTTGACCTTTAGGCTCATCCATCACTGGGAGACGTGAGGAGAAGTGTGTGTGCCGTCTCATCTATCTTCGTTAGACACGTGTGACAAAACACGATGAGCCCCTGTTAGACCACACACACACACACACACACACACACACACACACACGTAAACACACACACACACACACACACACACACCAAAACACACACACACACACACACTAAAACGCAGGTGGATGGAACTAGTGACAATAATGGAAGACTGTGATAACACGAATACCTTCAACACTCTTCATCCAAAGCACAACAACTCTGCTGTTCTATGCAAACGGCAGTCTGACCCGGACCAGGAAGTGATGTCTGACTTCAAAGAGCCTGTTTGACCACCTGGCGGCCTGTACTTCCTCCTCCTCCTCCTCCTCCTCCTCCGAAACACACACACATGCACAGACAGACATAGCCAAAGACACACACACACACACACACACACACACACACACACACACACACACACACACACACACACACACACACACACACACACACACACACACACACACACACACGTTCTATTTATAGCCGTGTGGTCCAGCTTTGATAAGGTCTGGACAGGACATTCTATCAAAGCAAAGCATCTGACGGTTCCCTGATAGCTCTCTCCTTTTGCATCCTCTCTCCTTATCTTTGTGCTTTTCTTTTACAAACACGGAACAAGAGATGATTGTCAGACAGACACACACACACACACACACACACACACGGTTATATATGGTTGTATCATATCTGCATGCATTGGTTGGTGGCGGTGTAAGATTTGATGCGTGCGCTCGTGTATGTGAGTGTGTGTTGCTGTTGACGGCAGCTAGTGTCTTTGACCTCCTCAATGACCCCCTGTGACCTTTCACACCTCAAAGGTCGGCGCCAAACAGAAACGGTCTCTGCTGTTTCCCAATCTCAAATGAATAAAGTTTGATTCAGTTGTATCCTGGTAATGGTAGCTGTCTGTTCCATTACAGTTTACTATGTAAATAGGAGAGATGAATCAAACGTCTGCACGCACGCACACACACACACACACACACACACACACACACGCACACACAGAGTCAAAGCCAGAGGGACCTGGAGCATGCAGCGTTTGTGTTGCCCTGGATACGCCTCGCTACACCCACCCACACACACACAGAGAGAAGTTCGCACGCTGTCGCTCGGAGGCCGCTCGTTAATCACTTCTCGGGGAGAGCAGGACTCCCTGCTGTTTAGGGGTCAAAGGTCACAGCGATCAGAGACACAGACAGGGAGAGCCAGGGAGCGAGAGAAAAAAAGGAGAGGGAGGGAGAGAGAGAGAAAGAGAGAATAAAGGAGAGAGGGAGGGAGAGAGAGAGAGAGAAAAAATTGAGAGCCAGACAGACACAGAGAGAGAGAGGGAGAGAGAGAGAGAGAGAGAGAGAGAGAGAGAGAGAGAGGGAGAGGGAGAGAGAGGGAGAGAGAGGGAGAGAGAGATAGTGAAGGAAAGAATTGAGAGAGAGAACCGGAGCGGGGGAGGGGAGGACAGAGAAAAAGAAAAAGGAGAGAGGGCGGAGGATGAACAGAACGAGAGGAGGATAAGAAAAGAGGTGGGGTAGAATGAGAGATGGACAGAAAAAAACGAGAGGAGGAGAAGAGGAGAGAGATTAGTGTCATCATCAAGAACCAGGGAATAAAGAGAGAGAGAGAGAGAGGTAGAGAGGAAGAGAGAGGAAGAGAGAGGTAGAGAGAGTGTGAGGAGGGGTACACAGGTTAACAACAATAAAGAATAAAAGGGTTTCATTACTGAATGATGTTGGCAGACGCAGACACACACACACACACACACACACACACACCCGAGTGGGTGGTCCGTCAGGGCAGCAGGTCCCCCCTAACGAGCTCAGAACTAACGAGGAAGTCAATTAATACCACACCACCCGCACACCAGAACAGTAGACCCCTGTGTGTGTGTGTGTGTGTGTAGGTCCACACGTACTTTCAAAGCAAAACACGACTAATCAGTGAAGCACGGAGCAAAAGGCTGTAAGTAACACCTACAGATGAAACAAGCTGTCTCTGACTGCTGACCAGGGTCTGTCTGGCCTGTGTCTGGGGTGTGTGTGTGTGTGTGTGTCTGTGTGTGTTAACAAACATGCGTTCGGTTGGAGTGTGCGGCAGACTGCAGATTCGGTCATTATCGCCATAACCACCGCCACCCTTATCACCGTGGTTACAGTGAGCTCTCGTGTTTCCCGCTGAAGTTCATTTTCTTCGTCGTGGTCATCATCATCATCATAATCAGGCACCATCAAATGGGTCTAGCTGTGTTATAAAGTAAACGGATTGTGTAGGAAACACACGTGATCAGTGTGTTATTCAAAACAATTTCTGCTTTGTTATAGTTTTTTTATCTAACAAGGACTGAGAGACGAGGTTGTCACGACGACAGCTCCAAGTTATTAAACTGTTAAAAATGTAATTTAAATGAAACAAAACGGAAGGAGATCCCAGGCTCTGTCTCTACTCAAAACTCTAACGTGACAAAAAACATCACGAACACCACAAATACTGACATTTCTGCTCCAAATCCCTTTGAAACACATCGTCTTATCCAATGATGACGCTGCATAGCGTTGTTTTTGTAGTAACTTTATTAGTAGTGGTTTAACAGAACAACATGGACAGATCGATAAAGTTTCCTATTTCAAAACATAACAAGGTTGGCGGGCATCACAGGTGTTTGTAAAGGTAGGATTAGAGATTTGACATTACACAGCCAGGGTGACACTACTGTATGTATTTCTATATCACCCCATTTCTCAAAACATCTGTAAAAAAAAAAAAAGGTACTATTCCGCATTTGTTAATCATTTACAGTGAAGAGACACTTTGGCAGGTTTTGGACTCGACTTCTAAAAGCGTGAAGGACGTTCCCATGACGATGTCAAAGGCACATTAGACCCCCCCCCCCCCCCCCCCCCCCCCAGACATCTCAAAACAATACAATGGTAAGGAAAGCAAACACATAAATCCTATATAGGCACAAACAACGCTGTTGTGCAAACCATGCAATGGATGCTGAATCAACCCATTCTAAGAGTGAACACGAAGGATGAAAGACTACATTTCCCTTTTTACCTTTAGATTCAATGTCCCTTTATAACTGGTGAGGCTGGACACACACACACACGCACACGCACACGCACACGCACACGCACGCGCACGCGCACGATTCATGTCCAGTACTATTGCACTGCGATAAAGTAACCTTGGAAGAAGACGAAGTGTAATAAGTACAAACCCTTATTAGTCGTTTGCAGACGCACACACACACACACACACACACGCACACACACACACGCACGCACGCAC
>JAPMUY010010816.1:50000-55000 GCA_026901105.3 Galaxias olidus
TTATGTTATGCTATGTTATGATATGACTGTTGTGCTATGTTATGATATGACTGTTGTGCTATGTTATGCTATGCTATGATATGACTGTTATGCTGTGTTATGATATGTTATGATATGTTATGATATGACTGTTATCCAATGTTATGATATGTTATGCTATGTTATGATATGACTTATGCTATGTTATGATATGTTGCGATATGTTATGACTTTTAACAGCTGAAGATATTACTCTCCTGGAGGTTTTATGCTACGTCAGGTTATGTCAGGTTATGTCAGGTTAATTAGATCACTAATTGGTTGAACAGCACGCTAGTTCCTGTTTGGGTGAGGTAGGGAGCAAAACCGATTGGTTGAACAGCACGCTAGTTCCTGTTTGGGTGAGGTAGGGAGCAAAACCGATTGGACAGAGAGAGAGAGAGAGACATAGTGACAGAGAGCGAGAGAGACAGAGATAGAGAGACATAGACACACAGAGAGAGAGAGAGAGAGAGAGAGAGAGAGAGAGAGAGAGAGAGAGAAATAGACACAGAGAGAGAGAGAGAGAGAGAGAGAGAGAGAGAGAGAGAGAGAGAGAGAGAGAGAGAGAGAGAGAGAGAGAGAGAGAGAGAGAGAGAGAGAGAGAGACACAGACAGAAAAAGTGAGAGTGAGTGAGAGAGTGAGAGAGTCAAAGAGACACAGAGAGAGAGAGAGAGAGAGAGAGAGAGACATAGACAGAGAGAGAGAGACAGAGAGAGAGACATAGAGAGAGAGAGAGACATAGACAGAGAGAGAGAGAGAGAGAGAGAGAGAGAGAGAGAGAGAGAGAGAGAGAGAGAGAGACATAGAGAGACATAGACAGAGAGAGAGAGAGAGAGAGAGAGACATAGAGAGACATAGACACAGAGAGAGAGAGAGTAACAAAGGCCTACTTGTCTCAAGTGGGAGAAGGCCAGCAGAAGGGTGTCCCCCTGGTATCCAGCAACGGGTCCCACTCTGGCAAAACCTGTGGGAACACGGGGGGAGGGGAGGAGAGGAGGAGGGGAGGAGGAGGAGGGAGGAGTGGGGGGGGGAGAGAGAGAGGGGGTTAGGCAGGATTCTCTATGCACACTGAGATTGGCAGACAAATGACAGCCAAGGAACAGAGCGGCCTGCGGGGGGGGATCTCCTCCTGATGGGATGCGGGGGGGTGTGTGTGTGTGTGTGTGTGTGTGTGTGTGTGTGTGTGTGTGTGTGTGCATGTGTGTGTGCGTGTGCGTGTGTGTTGTGTTTTGGTATGTAGGGGGCTTTGCTCGGTGTGTTTGAGAACAGTCAAGGTCTGTTGGAGTTTGAACTCGGGAGGGGGAGGGGGGGCGGTGTGTGTGTGTGTGTGTGTCTCGGGGTCGTGCGGAGTGTGAGCAGAGTGTTCTGGCGTCCCTCTGCTCTACAAACAGGTCGTCTGGCCCTGGAGGAACGGAGGAGAGGAACGGAGGGAGGAACGGAGGAGAGGAACGGAGGGAGAAGGAGGCGGAGGATAGGAACAGAGGGAGGAGGAGGAGGAGAAGAGGAACGGATGGAGGAGGAGGAGGAGGAGGAGGAGAGGAACGGAGGGAGGAGGAGGAGAGGAACGGAGGGAGGAGGAGGAGGAGGAAGAGGAGAGGAACGGAGGGAGAGGGGATAATCCTTTTAACCTCCGACGCAAAACGTCCCCCTCCCCTCCCAACGATTACACGCCCTGTGTCCCCGACACACACACTCACACACATACACACACACAATCTAACCTACTAACAATACATATCTCACACACACATACACACAATCTAACCTACTAACAATACATATCTCACACACACATACACACACACACACAATAATCTACTAACAATATCACACACAGTAAAATCCACTAGCAATATCACACACACTATAATCTACTAACAATATCACACACACAGTGACCCTGGCTGAAAATGATTTGGTGTATTTTGAAGCTCATACTTTTTATCTCTCTCTCTCTCTCTCTCTGGGGAGAAAGAGAGAGGAGGAGAGGAAGAGAGGGGAGGGATAGAAGGGAGGAGGAGAAGATGAAAGGGGAGGAGAGGAAGAAGAGAGGAGAGGATAGAGAAGGGATCCTCCAGTCTCCACTGTCCCTCAGCACCCCCTGTAGGTAGAGACCAGTACTGCACCAAGCGCTCCGTCTCCTGCTCCCAAAGCAACACACCACCTTACCTCTCAGTGTGTGTGTGTGTCAGTGTGTGTGTGTGTGTGTGTGTGTGTGTGTGTCAGTGCATGTCTAAGTGTCAGTGTGTGTGTGTGTGTGTGTGTGTGTGTGCACATGCACGTGTGTGTGTGTGTGTGTGTGTGTGTGAGTGTTAGTGTGTGCATGTGTGTGTGTGTGTGTGTCAGTGTGTGAGTGTGTCAGTGTGTGTGTGTGTGTGTGTCAGTGTGTGTGTGTGTCTGTGTGCGTACGTGTGTGTGTGTCAGTGTGTGTGTGTTTGTCAGTGTGTGTTAGTGTGTGTGTGTGTGTGTGTGTGTGTGTGTGTGTGTACTCACTCTCACACTCGTGCACGTCGGTGTTGAACTGCTGCAGGGCCCCCATGGAGATGCAGCGGAGCTCTGGGTTCTGGAGGAGCAGCAGCAGACCATCAGAGATGTGTTTACAGGCAGACATACAGGCTGTCTGAGCTACCTTACCCTGTAGAGAGAGGGAGAGAGACCATCAGAGATGTGTTTACAGGCAGACATACAGGCTGTCTGAGCTACCTTACCCTGTAGAGAGAGAGAGAGAGGGAGAGAGACCATCAGAGATGTGTTTACAGGCAGACATACAGGCTGTCTGAGCTACCTTACCCTGTAGAGAGAGAGAGAGAGGGAGGGAGAGAGAGAGGGAGAGACCATCAGAGATGTGTTTACAGGCAGACATACAGGCTGTCTGATCTACCTTACCCTGTAGAGAGAGAGAGAGAGGGGGAGAGAGAGAGAGAGAGAGAGAGAGGGGGAGAGACCATCAAAGATGTGTTTACAGGCAGACATACAGGCTGTCTGAGAGACCCTGTAGAGAGAGAGAGAGAGAGAGAGAGAGAGAGAGACCATCAGAGATGTGTTTACAGGCAGACATACAGGCTGTCTGAGCTACCTTACCCTGTAGAGAGAGGGGGGGGGGGAGAGAGGGAGAGACCATCAGAGATGTGTTTACATGCAGACATACAGGCTGTCTGAGCTACCTTTACCTGTAGAGAGAGACGCCTCAAAACCATACAATTTATATTGCTGACATTCAAGGAGAGAACTCTCTCTTCCTACACATTTAATAGCAATTCCCCATCCTCATTAACAGTACAAAGGACTTCTCCAGCTCCCCAAACCTCCACAAACCCAACAACATTATTGACCAACTTGTAATTAGCGTGCTCTCTCCGTAACCTTGCGGCCACCAACCCCTGCATAATGTTTTTAGAGTCTGTTCATCCCACTCCCTGAATCTTCCCTTTCCCACTCTTCCATATTGACATCTTTGCCAATTCTGAAATGAATCAGACACACCCTTCCTTCTGTCCACCCCCCATGGATCCACAGTACGAGAGAGAGAGAGACGCCCTAGCCCTCTACACCTGCCCTCTATGCACCTGAACAAACCTTTAAGCCTATCACAAAAGGTCACGAGAGAGAGAGTACGCCCTAGACCTAACTGCCCTCTATGCACCTGAACAAACCTTTAAGCCTATCTCTCCGAGAGAGAGAGAGTACGCCCTAGCCCTCTACACCTGCCCTCTATGCACCTGAACAAACCTTTTAGACAAAAGGTCGAGAGAGAGAGATCCCAGCCCTCTACACCTGCCCTCTATGCACCTGAACAAACCTTTAAGCCTATCACAAAAGGTCACGAGAGAGAGAGAGTACGCCCTAGCCCTCTACACCTGCCCTCTATGCACCTGAACAAACCTTTAAGCCTATCACAAAAGGTCACGAGAGAGAGAGACACGCCCTAGCTCTACACCTGCCCTCTATGCACCTGAACAAACCTTTAAGCCATCACAAAGGTCCTGAGAGAGAGAGAGTACGCCCTAGCCCTCTACACCTGCCCTCTATGCACCTGAACAAACCTTTAAGCCTATCACAAAGGTCACGAGAGAGAGAGAGTACGTCCTAGCCCTCTACACCTGCCCTCTATGCACCTGAACAAACCTTTAAGCCTATCACAAAAGGTCACGAGAGAGAGAGAGTACGCCCCAGCCCTCTACACCTGCCCTCTATGCACCTGAACAAACCTTTAAGCCTATCACAAAAGGTCACGAGAGAGAGAGAGTACGCCCTAGCCCTCTACACCTGCCCTCTATGCACCTGAACAAACCTTTAAGCCTATCACAAAAGGTCACGAGAGAGAGAGAGTACGCCCTAGCCCTCTACACCTGCCCTCTATGCACCTGAACAAACCTTTAAGCCATCACAAAAGGTCATGAGAGAGAGAGAGTACGCCCTAGCCCTCTACACCTGCCCTCTATGCACCTGAACAAACCTTTAAGCCTATCACAAAGGTCACGAGAGAGAGAGAGTACGTCCTAGCCCTCTACGCCTGCCCTCTATGCACCTGAACAAACCTTTAAGCCTATCACAAAAGGTCACGAGAGAGAGAGAGTACACCCTAGCCCTCTACACCTGCCCTCTATGCACCTGAACAAACCTTTAAGCCTATCACAATTCTGGAAAAGGTGTTCCACAGTCTCCTCTTGGACGGGAGAGAGAGGGAGAGAGGCGGGAGAGAGTGATAGAGAGAAGGTGAGAGGGGGAGGGAGAAGGGGAGAGAGGGGGATTTCTAGAAAGTAGTGACTCAGATAGAGAGAGGGAGAGAGAGAGAGAGAGAAAAAAGAGGGAGAGAGAAAGAGAGAGAGAAAAAAGAGGGAGAGAGAGAGAGAAAAGAGGGAGAGAAAAGAGAGACAGCGAGAGAGAGAAAGAGAGAGAGAGAGAGAGAGAGAGAGAGAGAGAGAGAGAGAGAGAGAGAAAGAGGGAGAGAGAGAGAGAGAAAGAGGGAGAGAGAGAG
>JAPMUY010010816.1:60000-62500 GCA_026901105.3 Galaxias olidus
ATTAGTTAGCTGTCAAACAAAAATAAACGTTGTTTTTTTTCTTAAGGAAAAGGAAATAAAAACCAGATCTAGGACTCATATCTAAATGGTAAAATAATGTCTAGTGAAATCCAGGGCACAGACTCAGCTAGAAACATGTGCTAGAAACACACACCTTCCCCTCGCCGGATCTCCACCTATATGATCTTGACCTTTGACACACACACACACACACTCACATACACACTAACCCCGGGGTCAATTACCATAGGGTGAGATTGAGCGTGAAATGGCCTAATTCTATTAACATGTTCTGGGGTTCCACACACACACACACACACACACACACACACACACACACACACACACACACACACACACACACACACACACACACACACACACACACACACACACACACACACACACACACACACACACACACACACACACACACACACAGACAGTGTCAGGTTTGTTTGAAAGGACAGGACGGACAACTGGGAACTATTAGCCTGGAGAGGAAGGAGGGAGGGGGGAGGTAGAGAGGGAGAGGGAGAAGGAGAGGTAGAGAGAGGACCGGTAGAGATATAGGGAGAGGGAGAGAGAGAGGGAGAGGGAGTGAAGGAGGTAGAGAGGGAGGGGGGGGGGGGGATTTTTTCTGTATTCTCTCTCTCTCTTCTCTTTTTAATCTCTCTCTCAGTCTCTCTCACAATTAGCTCTCTCATTCTCTCTCTCTCTCTCTCTCTCTCTCTCTCTTATCTCTCTCTCTCATTCTCTCTCTCTCTCTCTCTCTCTCTCTCTCTCTCTAATCTCTCCTCTCCCTTCTCTCTCCCCTCTCTCTCACTTTTGCTCTTTCTATCCTTCCTTCACTCTTTCTCTGCCTCCCTCCCTCTTTCCCCTGAATGTTGCTGAGAAAGGCATATTCATGCAACTTAAGCTTCTAAGAGATTAGACCTCCACTCGTCAACAACGGAACAACACCACATGTCTAGAACGCCACACACACACACACACACACACACACACACACACACACACACACACACACACACACACACACAGGGAGAGGTTGACATCAACATTGGCTCTCACACTTTCTCCTCACACACTAAACAACCGTTTGCCTGGACGCTAACATGCCATAGTGTGTGTGTGTGTGTGTGTGTGTCTATCCCTGTTACTAATAACTAGGAAGCACATCAAACGTCCTCTAAGGTTTCTTCAGACTGGACGTTTATTGAGAGTGACAGCTGTTCTTACCGTGTATCAGGAGGTTGCTACTCTGAGAAAAACTCAATCCTTTAAACCAAACAGTCGTCACTGAGATTAGACACACTCTCTACTTCCTGGTCTGGGACCAGCAGCCTTCCAACACATTGTTCCTGATGGACTAGGACCAAACTGGTCTCAGATCAGTGATGAATATAAAATTCACTACAATGGGAGTAATGGGAGAAGTCAAACTGGTCTAAGATCAGTGATGAATATAACATTCACTACAATGGGAGTAATGGGAGAAGTCAAACTGGTCCCAGTTCAGTTTGGATAAGACAGCGTTCGTGACGACGGGCGCTGTCAGGCTGTTCCCAGATCAGTTTTCCCACTTGGCCCTAATGTTCTGACTGGTGTCCAGACTCTGTGATTTTTATTAGTACAGACTTTGAGAATGGCTCAGTTTACTTTAAGCTGTGTGTGTGTGTATGTTTGTGTTGAAACGTTGGAGGCTCTTCAATAGGATTGTGTGTGTCAAAAACCAAGCGCACCTGATGTGTTCTTCCTGCCCTGGTGTCACAGGCCAGAGACAGAGAGGAAGTGAAACTCAAGACAACCAAACAAACATCCTCTCCTAAGACGTCTAGGATCACAAGAACCTGAGAGACGCATGTCAGAATTTGTTTATAAATAAAGTTTGACGGAAAGGACTAAACTCATTTCAAACTGCCAAATTGAATTTGATACAGACCAAACCGATGAGGAAGAAAAGAATAAAAAAACTGAAATCTTACACAAAGTCATTCTCTCTCGTCAAAGAGATTATTATGAGACACTGCTTTTCCTTCTCCTTTTCTGAACACCGAAAGAAGGCAAGGGCAGCTTTTAGAAGCACTGGGTTATTTCACTTCTGGGGGAAGAGTTTCTGAGGGCAGCTTTTAGAAGCACTGGGTTATTTCACTTCTGGGGGGAAGAGTTTCTGGGTCGCTCGCACGCACGCACGCACGCACGCACGCACGCACGCACGCACGAACGCACACACACAATGGCTGACCAGGAAGCTTCAACAGACACAAAATGGCTGTCCAAGGAAAATTCAACAGACACAAAATGGCTGTCCAAGGAATGTTCAGACAGACACAAAATGGCTATGAAACGTCAGCAGACCCTCTGGGAGTAGCTGGGAGTTTTTAGGTGGCTTTCCCACCTCCAAACAGAAGCCAGATTAAAGTGCCAAGTCACACCAAAAACACTCCGAACGTGCACTACTCTGAGTCACACTCTGGAGATCTCATGCTGATTGGTC
>JAPMUY010010816.1:67500-75000 GCA_026901105.3 Galaxias olidus
ACCAAACTGAGTTCCAGTCATAGTTTGCTCTTACCCACAGAGGTCTGCCCACAGAGGTCTGCTCCACTCGTTAGTCATCAGAGTTATGAAACCTACAAGCTAAACTAGACTCAGGACGCATCCCAAACCTAAATACTGACCCTGAAAATTATTATATTAAAGTAAAGCTTCAGTTCAATATTCACTGTTGTAGGGTTCCTGGTTTACTACTTCTTGTGTGTAAATTACTCTTTATCAATTTTGTAGATTATAATATTAATTTATGAATTAATCGATAATCGATCAATTTGATATTAAATAATTAAGGGGGGCACCACCCAAAGATTTAAGCTTATTGCATGGCTCGATGGGAAACCAGGTCTGATTTGGCATTAATTTAATAAGTAGGCCTAGTTGAAGTTTTAGTCTCAATTCTGAAGTAGTGACGTTCTATGTTACGAAAATAAGTGATTGTATGGAAACGAAGATATGACACAGCTGGGATTGGTTGCAAAGCAATTCTATTTATTTACTAGTCTAAAACACGTGAAAATTACAGTACTACAAAGAATGACTAAATGATGACATTAATAAACTAAAGTGGTTAGTAGCTAAACATACACAGTATAACAGTTCAAATATTGATAAATTATGGTAAGCATAACACAGCAGAAATTGTCTAAGCTTTAGCATCCAACCCTCAACGTATGAAAAGCATGGGTTACGTTACTGTGAGAAGAAAGGCGGAGCTGTGGCACAAGGATTGGTCTTATTAGCTTGCTGTTGCGGCTGGAGCCAATTTGAGAAGTCCGTGGTTTCTTTGGTAAAGTTCTGAAAGTTAGTTCCTTGTTTGAATAAACATGGAAAAGCAACGAGGGTTTTTGGTCTTCTTTGACGTGTTAATTGTGCGCTGGTTCAGTTTGAAAGTGTGCAAGGTTTTCCTAGTGAGGAAAAAGGCCTAAAATCCTTTGTCCAAAGAGTTGCTTGCAGACACGTGGTCAAGGAATAAGGTTGGGTGCAATTTTTATCAACCCGTGTAACGCAGGGTGGCCTTCCCAGGATACGTGCGGATCTTCAAAAAGCCAAGTTTCCTGATTCGAAAATCTATTTAAGCTAGTCTGAGAAGGGGTGTCCAAAAGGTGGCTGAGGTCACCTGATTGGCCAAAGGCCAGTGGTCAGAGGTGTTGATTATCTCACCGTATGAGATAACGGCTGTCTGCTTGATTATCTCAAATCATTTTCTTTCTATTTATACCTGTATGCTTGGAATATGTTCTATATAACGTCTGCAAAGTTCACAAAATATCATGGTAGACATTTGGATACCAAACATGACTAGGCTAATTATGTTAGTTAGCTTAGTAAAACAATACAAAATATATAATTATTAATAAATACAAACGATTGATGTTACAATTTCTTCTCATTGTCAATGTCCAATAATTTTATTGATTGTTCCTTTGGCAACAGTTTCTTAATCCCAATTCATTAATCCTTAAAGTACCAGTTGGAATTGCTGGAATAGAGTTAAGGTTTTATGACCCTTTGTGTTGAGACCATGCTTTGATTCTCTGGAATGAGGGGGATGGTTTGAGGATTGGTTTCCCTACAATACTGAGACTGAGAAAAATCTTACAGAAAGACGCATCCCAAACCTAAATACTGAGACTAAGAAAAATCTTACAGAAGGACGCGTCCCAAACCTAAATAGTGACACTAGGAAATACCTTACAGAAGGACGCGTCCCAAACCTAAATACTGAGAATAGGAAATACCTTATAGAAGATGGACGCGTTCCAAACCTAAACACTGAGACTAGGAAATATCTTACAGAAGGACGTGTTCCAAACCTAAACACTGAGGCTAGGAAATATCTTATTGAGACCAGTACTACACATAATTACAGAGACTTGGGATATACATGATAGAGAGACAAGTTCCAAACCTAGGACCACAGAGAAAGAACACTAGAGGCTACAACGCGTCATCAATTGTGGGCAAAAAGGTCCGCCATCTTACCTGGGTATAGTTTTGCCACGGAATGAATATAGGTCTATGGACAGCAGCTATGGTTTTTGCATATATAGTGCCAAATTGATAATCACAACGGACAAAATTAACAACGAATGATGGGATCATCTTCCATGCGTTAGTATTGAGTAGATAACAAGATCCATTTAGCAATCATAAATAAAACTGAGTATATTGCTGGTTTTATGTCGCAATGCTAGCTAGTTAGCTAGCAAACGCTAGTTGATTAGCCCAACTGACAGGCGTTTTATTTACATTACAAGCTGACATCAACGCTACTGTTGTTAAGACAACTGAGTGATTAACATAACGTTGTTGCTATTATTAATACATTTGTGAAAATTATGTAGCCTAGGCCTAAACATCACTTTGCTGAAAATAACTTTACTGAATGTCATCATATTGACATATTTCAACCAGCATGTGTATCGTCGACGTTGGTATGATTTGTTCAAAAACAATGCTGTTCTAGACAGTCTGCTGTGCTTCAGCAATGTCAATCTCAGTAGCTACATTATGAACAAATAAATAAAGCAATGTTAATTCTGTTCTTATCTTAATTTGTTTCATTGTTGTCTACTGTTGCTTGCTCTGTCCCTCACATCCTCCGCCCGCACCTACTCAGGCTTACTTTTTCATGCAACATTGGAGTTTAAAACTATAAAATAAATGTATAAATAAATGTTTGTTTTGTAATGTATGTAATTATTTCAAAATTTTCAAGTACACCATAGATGAAATATAGTTAGGCCTAGGGCTGAACGATTTGGGAAAAATATCTAATTGCGGTTTTTCTCACAGATATTGCGATTGCGATTTGATTTGCGATATACATATTTTCAATATACATATTGAACTGAAGTAAAGCTTCAGTTCAATATTCACTGTGTAATATACTTAAAACATATGATGGAGCATTACCACCTGAGATACCATCAAAATATTACCTGCACATTTTTTTAGTGCTAGGATGAGAACGGAAAAGATATGAATTGATTTCAACAATGAATAGGCTAAGTTTTTTTTTATTTTATTTTTTATATTGGCATAGAACGTAGAGCAACCAAACATAGAACAATTATCTCAAAAGCTGTCACTGTTAAGTAAGTTAACTAAAGTAATAAAACAAATCTAGAAAATAGGACCTTTCTGTAAACTATCTCCTGCCTCAAACACTGGTTGCCTGCGCACGGTGTAAGAGGGAGTGAAGGAGAGAGAGCTGACCGCTCTAACCTGCGATTACTCTGAGCAGAATTCATGGGAATAAATTACAGTTTAATAGATTGCTTACGTTTTCCTTGATGGTCTGAATAGGTTGCTAGATTTGTTACTATTTGCCTTTTAGAAATAAAGACAGAAGGATGGTTTGAAAAATCGCTAAATGTAGCAAAAGACGCTAAATTACCAGTTTTTTTCCTTGGGTTTCTGTTGTTGGTGGGCGTATACGTAGTCGCATTTGCCACTTCTGATTGGTGAGCATAGACTTGCGCGTGTCAGGGTGTACATGAACAGCAGGGCACTTCTGATTGGTGAGCATGACTGTCACACGAGGATGGCATGCGTTCCTAATATGGAGCATTGACCGCTTAAACCCATATTAGAAGCATAGCAAAATCGTAGCCTTGCGATTTGCTAATTGCATTGTCTCAAATCGCGATTTCGATTTGAAATTGATTAATCCTTCAGCCCTAGTTAGACCCTATATATTATTGATTATATTTGATTCTCATAAACATAATATAAATTATATATTTATACTTTTTTATTTGAAGAGATTTTAATTAATATATTACCTTTTATAATATTTCAGGCCATATCCTGGTTGTAAAATACTGTCATAACCAATATAATTATTCATATTAACACCAAGGGCTGCACGGTGGCATAATGGGTAGCACTGTTGCCTCACAGCAAGAAGGTCCTGTGTTCAATCCCCACCTGACCCAAGGGTCTTTCTGTGTGGAGTTTGTGTGTAGGTGTGAATGTGAGTGTGAGTTGTTGTCTGTCCCTATGTGTCAGCCCTGTGATAGACTAGCGACCTGTTCAGGGTGTACCCCGCCTCTCGCCCTATGTCGGCTGGGATAGGCTCCAGCGACCCTGCATAGGATAAGCGGTATAGCTAATGGATGGATGGATAGTAACACCAACCATATATATGAAACATAGCAAAAATCATAGTTTGTTGTTTTGCGAACTGCTAAAATAAATATATATATCAGTAACAAACTGATATTTAACACATTTTGACTGCTACAGGGGTCCTATACATGCTACAATCAAAAAAATATTGTTTGATGATTATATATACTTAAATATAGCGTTTATTGCAAGGACATGCCTTTTTCCCCATTAACTCCCATTATAACCGGTTTAGAAGTATACCCAGATAAGATGGCTGCCAAATTTGGACATTCTTGAATAGCACTATTGCATCACATGTTGACTCTCGTGTTCTATCTCTATGTGAATAGCACTATTGCATCACATGTCACCTCTAGTGTTCTATCTCTATGTGAATAGCACTATTGCATCACATGCTGTTTCTAGTGTTCTATCTCTATGTGAACAGCACTATTGCATCACATGCTGAATCTAGTGTTCTATCTCTATGTGAACAGCACTATTGCATCACATGTGGCCTCTAGTTTTCCACCTCTATGCCTAGGACATGCTGTATGGCTCATTTCAAACAGTCTGCGTTCAGTTCAGCTCAGAACGCTGATGTTCCTGTTTCCATTGGCAAAAGTGTAGGCTGGTATGGAAAACTACCGTTGTGTCCTGCTTTGTCGCTAGCCCTTCTGTTGAGGTTCCTAGCACACTGACCCGGTACCTAAAGGTTAAGACCGTTGACCCGGTACCTAAAGGTGCAGCTAGTGGAAACACTGCAGACCTCAGAGGGAAGTTCTTTATTATTTGTATAAAAAACACATCCAAAGGTTTATTACTGTTAAGACAGAGTGAAAATGGGTTTAGAATTTTTATATTTGTTATACACTTACTGTGTACTTATTTACTGTATACTTATTTACACTTACTGTGTACTTATTTACACTTATTGTGTACTTATTTACTCTTATTGTGTACTTATTTACTGTATACTTATTACTGTATTGTGTACTTATTTACACTTATTGTGTACTTATTTTTACTTATGTATACTTATTTACACTTACTGTGTACTTATTTACTGTATACTTATTTACTTATTGTGTACTTATTTACTGTATACTTATTTACACTTATTGTGTACTTATTTACACTTACTGTGTACTTATTTACACTTATTGTGTACTTATTTACTGTATACTTATTTACACTTACTGTGTACGTATTTACTGTACTTATTTACTTATTGTATACTTATTTACACTTACTGTGTACTTATTACTTACTGTGTACTTATTTACTGTATACTTATTTACACTTACTGTGTACTTATTTACACTTATTGTGTACTTAATTACTCTTGTGTACTTATTTACTGTATACTTATTTACACTTATTGTGTACTTATTTACTGTGTACTTATGTACACTTATTGTGTACTTATTGACTGTATACTTATTTACACTTATTGTGTACTTATTTACACTTACTGTGTACTTATTAAAACTTATTGTGTACTTATTTACTGTATACTTATTCACACTTACTGTGTACTTATTTACTGTATACTTATTTACACTTACTGTGTACTTATTTACTGTGTAATTATTTACTGTATACTTATTTACACTTACTGGAACAGCAGCTATTGGAAATTCAAAGGCTTGGCGTACACAAACACACACACACACACACACACACAAATATCTCCAAGCTCTTTGTACTTCTGTCCCACCTCCTTTTGGAAACCTTCAGTAGAAGTTAAACAGCAATCTGTGTGTGTGTGTGTGTGTGTGTGTGTGTGTGTGTGTGTGTGTGTGTGTGTGTGTGTGTGTGTGTGTGTCAAACTATGCTTCACAGCGGTTTGTTAACGAATTAAATCAAATTATGCTGTCCAGAAGTTCAGCGGCTGGAACAGACACACACACACACACACACACACACACACACACACACACACACACACACACACACACACACACACACACACACACACACACACACACACACACACACACACACACACACACACACACACACACACACACACACACACACACACACACACACACACACACACACACACACACACAGGATAAAGGGTGAGTGAATGAATGGATAGCAGTATGATAATGCTGCATAGTTCATGACCATAGACCAAATCCGAGCTGGACCCTGCTAATAAATATCATTGCTCCGTGTGTGTGTGTGTGTGTGTGTGTGTACACAGGGGGGTTTAGATGGGAACCGGGGAGCTATCAGTGATCCATGACCATCAGAAAAAGAGGAGGAGGAGGAGATGGAGGGAGGGAGAAGAGGGAGTGATTGGGAGTAGGGAAGGCTAATCAGGAGGAGAGATGTTAAAAGAGAAGAAAGAAAGAGAGGAAGACGCGCGCGCAGACGCACGCACGCACGCACGCACGCACACACACACACCCGAGTTTTGACCTTTAAAATGTCTGCTCTTATTTCCACAAAGCCTTTTGTCTGTGCATCTCCATGTAGAAATACCAGGGCTCAATCTTCCTGTAGAAATACCAGGGCTCAATCTCCTTCCTGTAGAAATACCAGGGCTCAATCTCCTTCCTGTAGAAATACCAGGGCTCAATCTCCTTCCTGTAGAAATACCAGGACTCAATCTTCCTGTAGAAATACCAGGGCTCAATCTCCTCCCTGTAGAAATACCAGGACTCAATCTTCCTGTAGAAATACCAGGGCTCAATCTCCTTCCTGTAGAAATACCAGGGCTCAATCTCCTTCCTGTAGAAATACCAGGACTCAATCTCCTTCCTGTAGAAATACCAGCCCTCAATCTCCTGCCTGTAGAAATACCAGGACTCAATCTCCTTCATGTAGAAATACCAGGACTCAATCTCCTTCATGTAGAAATACCAGGACTCAATCTCCTTCATGTAGAAATACTTGAAATCAGTTTGAAGGAGAGTCGAGAAAGAGTCAATCTAAAGTTGCCATGACGACAGTCCCTTAGACTGAACAAAGTGAAAAACGTATCGATTATTTCAGTTACCATGGCGATAGTACCTTCAATCTAACAAGGTGATAATGAAGTTCAGACAGTACTAATCACTCTGCTCATCAGAGTAATGTTAGCTGCTCTCTTCACCAGATCAAACGTTCAGACAGTACTAATCACTCTGCTCATCAGAGTAATGTTAGCTGCTCTCTCTACCAGATTAAACGTTCAGACAGTACTAATCACTCTCCTCATCAGAGTAATGTTAGCTGCTCTCTCTACCAAATCAAACGTTCAGACAGTACTAATCACTCTGCTCGTCAGAGTAACGTTGGCTGCTCTCTCTACCAGATCAAACGTTCAGACAGTACTAATCACTCTGCTCATCAGACTAATGTTAGCGGCTCTCT
>JAPMUY010010816.1:80000-85000 GCA_026901105.3 Galaxias olidus
CTACAAATACATATGTAGTACATGTACTGTGTATTTGCACTGTATCTGGTTAGATGATAATAACCCTACAAATACATATGTACATGTACTCTGCACTTTACCATGTACTTGGTAAATGGTTAGACGCTAAACTGTATTTGCTGTCTCAGTACTGTGTGCAATGACAATGGAGTTAAATGGTATATTTATGCAGACACATGGATGGGTGGATGGATGGGAGGATAGATGGAGGGGAGGATGGAGGGAGGGATGGTGGGGTGGGTGGATGGAGGGATAGAGGGATGGATGGAGGGATAGAAGGATAGAGGGATGTGTGGATAGAGGGATGGATGGATGGAGGGATAGAGGGATAGAGGGATGGATGGAGGGATAGATGGAGGGATGTGTGGAGGGAGGGGAGGATGGACTCACCCCACTATTTGATTGAAGTACCTCCGATATCCTTCCAGTGTTTCATGCTACAGAATGGAGTCATTCCCCGAGAGAGACAGAGAGAGAGAAAGAGAGAGAAAGAGAGAGAAAGAGACAGAAAAAGAGAGAGAGACAGAAAGAGAGAGAGAGAGAGAGAGAGAAAGAGACAGAGAGAGAGAGAGAGAGAGAGAGAGAGAGAGAGAGAGAGTAAGAGAAAGTCTAATGGTACATATGTTAAGTCAAAGCTTCAAGGTTCCCTCATATCTTTGATCTAGACTCATGATGTGTGTGTGTGTGTGTGTGTGTGTGTGTGTGTGTTTGTGTCAAACTCCGACACAGAAAGCTGAGGACTGTAACGGCACAAGCATAAATTACACCAAAACCAAGTAAAGACCCTACGCATAGTTTTTTTAATAAAATTTTGGTACAAACATTTTACCCGCCATCATGGCGGCTAGCTTTCCTAGATTTACTCTCTTAACAGAAAACCCGTCTTTGACGAGTGGTGGAGTGTTAATATCGGACCCTGAGTGTGGGTCATACCATGTTAGAGTGAGGAGGGGTGTGGGTCATACCATGTTAGAGTGAGGAGGGGTGTGGGTCATACCATGTTAGAGTGAGGAGGGGTGTGGGTCATACCATGTTAGAGTGAGGAGGGGTGTGGGTCATACCATGTTAGAGTGAGGAGGAGGGGTGTGGGTCATACCATGTTAGAGTGAGGAGGGGTGTGGGTCCTACCATGTTAGAGTGAGGAGGAGGGGTGTGGGTCATACCATGTTAGAGTGAGGAGGAGGGGTGTGGGTCATACCATGTTAGAGTGAGGAGGAGGGGTGTGGGTCATACCATGTTAGAGTGAGGAGGAGGGGTGTGGGTCATACCATGTTAGAGTGAGGAGGAGGGGGTGTGGGTCATACCATGTTAGAGTGAGGAGGAGGGGTGTGGGTCATACCATGTTAGAGTGAGGAGGAGGGGTGTGGGTCATACCATGTTAGAGTGAGGCTGCAGGACCAGACGTGCTTGTTTCCTCCTCTGCTTCCTGTAGTAGCTGTCAAACACCTCCCGGGAACCCTGAGACACACAACACAGGCAAGAGAAGGCGGAGAGGAGGGATGGAGGGAGAGATGAAAGGAGGGAGGGAGGGAGGGATTGATGGAGTGAGGATGCTGCTTCCTGTAGTAGCTGTCAAACACCTCCCTGGAACCCTGAGACACACAACACAGTTAAGAGAAGGAGGAGAGGAGGGATGGAGGGAGGGAGGGATGGAGGGATGAAAGGATGGAGAGATAAAAGGAGGGAGGGAGGGATTGATGGAGTGAGGATGCTGCTTCCTGTAGTAGCTGTCAAACACCTCTCTGGAACCCTGAGACACACAACACAGGCAAGAGAAGGAGGAGAGGAGGGATGGAGGGAGGGAGGGATGGAGGGATGAAAGGATGGAGAGATAAAAGGAGGGAGGGAGGGATTGATGGAGTGAGGATGCTGCACCTCTCTTCCTGTAGTAGCTGTCCTGTAGTAACACACCTCTGGAACCCTGAGACACACAACACAGTTAAGAGAAGGAGGAGAGGAGGGATGGAGGGAGGGAGGGATGGAGGGATGAAAGGATGGAGAGATAAAAGGAGGGAGGGAGGGATTGATGGAGTGAGGATGCTGCTTCCTGTAGTAGCTGTCAAACACCTCCCGGGAACCCTGAGACACACAACACAGTTAAGAGAAGGAGGAGAGGAGGGATGGAGGGAGGGAGGGATGGAGGGATGAAGCTATGGACAGGTGCCGTTTCCAGTGGTAGCTCTAAGACCCAGTCATCAGTCATCTGGGAAGATAGGAGGGAGAGAGTGATGGAGGGAAGATAGGAGGGAGAGAGTGATGGAGGGACTGATAAAAGGAGAGAGAAAGGAATGGATGGATGGAGTGATGGAGGGAGGAGTGAAAGATTAAGAGAGAGAAAGTGACGTCATAGGAGATGTCAATCAAGAGAAGAGAGATTTCTTGACCATGGAGCACAGCTCTACATCAAACAAATGTACACACACACACACACACACACACGTCTCCCAGCTAGATCATTTACTCCTTATCCTACTCTAAAAGCGTTCCCTCAGTGAGGCCTATCCCCCTCTCTGCATAAAGGCCTATCTGAGGTCCAGACCAGGACCCACAGTATCAACCCTGCCCACAGATAAGACACCAAAGCTGGGCTGATAACCCAGACCGCCATGAGAACCCTGGTTCTCTGAGCATTTGTTTTTACACATCAAACGTACTCTAAGGGCACTGAACTGGCCCTTACTACCTTGGTGATCCATTTACACCACTGGAGAACCCAGAGAAGTGGACAAGTATGGTAAAGTTTGTTTTTGACTCCATTTGGGTTCTGAATGGTAACATGTTGTATCTGCCTTGAATTTACATTTGATATTCTAAGTAATATTTGATATACCAAGTGATTGTTCTAAGAAATTGTTTATATTAGGTTTGCAATGGTCCTGTTTTGTATCTTGGTGTTTAATATAGCACTTGCTAAGCTCTTATTTAGGTGATTAGGTCAGGGATGCACTTATTTTATCTACCTGACAGTTTTTTACCTTCTCTTGTTGAAAACACTATTTTTTTGTAAGTCGCTTTGGATAAAAGCGTCTGCTATATGATTGTAATGTGATGTAAGCTACAACATACTACTACTGAAGTTTAAACAACCCTTTAAAGTCAAGGCCTATCTTAGGCCCAGACCAGGGCCCACAGTAGCACCCCTGCCCAGAGATAAGAGCCCTTCCCCAGGGTTGATAGCTGAGCTCAGCCCCCTGCTCTACTTCAAGAGCCAGGATGACAAGCGTATCTCCAGTGTCCCCGTGACCTTTACCCTGTGTCAGCTGACAGTTAGCAGACACACAGAGTTTGAACCTTTCTCAGACTTTTTTCCTTGAGAGAACTCTCTCTCTCTCTCTCTCACACACACACACACACACACACACACACACACACACACACACACACACACACACACACACACACACACACACACACACACACACACACACACACACACACACACACACACACACACACACACACACACACACACACACACACACACACAGTAAAACGAAAGCTCTAGTTACGGTAGCCATAAAACGTTTTTCTATCACAGTAAAAGCGCAGGCTGCTTAAGGGAATTCGGTAGGTTGGTCGGGTCTCTACCACCTTCCTGCTCCCTGGACACTTTCATAATAAAGGCGCATACCTTCAAAATAAAGGCGGATACCCAGGCTCATAAAGGGATCTCGTTTGTTTCCCTGTTCCGAGTGTTTGTTGACGAGGAAGTGAACTTCCAGCCTGTGGGGGCAATCCAGCCTAAGTCAAACTGCTGACCCCATCAGTGCCATTGTTTACTACTGCATACACAAACAATGAGAGAGGAGAGGAGGGGAGGGGAGAGGAGAGGAGAGGAGAGGAGAGGAGAGGAGAGGAGGAGAGAGAGGGAGAGAGAGAGAAGGAGGATGAGAGAAAGAGAGAGAGATATAAAGAGATGGAGGAGAAAGAGAGGAGGAGAGGATATAAAGAAAGAGAGAAGGAGAGAGAGATGGAGGAGACAGAGAGAAGGAGGAGAGAGAGATGGAGGAGAAAGAGAGGAGAGGATATAAAAGAGAGAGAGAGAGAGAGAGAGAGAGAGAGAGAGAGAGAGAGAGAGAGAGAGAGAGATAGAAGAGAGAGAGAGGAGAGAGAGAGAGAGAGAGAGAGAGAGAGAGAGAAGAGAGAGAGAGGATATAGAGAGAGAGAGAGGAGATAAGAGAGAGAGAGAGAGAGAGAGAGAGAGAGAGAGAGAGAGAGAGATGGAGGAGAAGAGAGAGAGGAGAGATAGAGAGAGAGAGAGAGAGAAGGAGAGAGAGAGAGAGAGAGAGAGAAGAGATGGAGGAGAAAGAGAGGAGAGAGAAAGAGAGAGGAAAGGAGGGCAAGCGCCAGGCGACCTTTAGTGAGCGGAGGTCAGACCTTTCAACACTTTCACGTTCCCCCTCTCCTTCTTTGTCTTTGCCTTCTATCTTTCCTTCCTTCCTCCCAGAACTCTCTCTTTCTTATCCTGAATTTGACCCTTGACCTTCCACTCTCCCTCAGGGTTCATGCACTTCCTGAGAAACTCCATCCCTGAGCTCCTGACCACACACACACACACACACACACACACACACACACACACACACACACACACACACACACACACACACACACACACACACACACACACAGCCGGACGCCCAAACTTGCAACTTACCTGGGACTTCAGTTTACATCATCCATTAACAATCTCCCTCTCTCTTTCTAACTCTTTAATTTCCTACAAGGAGGAGGAGGAAGAGGAGGAAGAGGAGGAGAAGGAGAAAAACGAGAAGGATGAGGAGAGGGAGAGGGAGGAGGAGGAGGAGAAAGAGAAGGAGAAGAAGGATGAGGATGATAAGGATGAGGAGAGGGAGGAGGAGGAGGAGGAGGAGGAGGAGGTGGTGGTTCTTACCAGGACAGTGTAGACATGCAGACAGCTGTAGACGGGAGAGAAGTCCACCAACTCATGAGCTCCCGGAACCTACATCAACAAACAC
>JAPMUY010010816.1:90000-123163 GCA_026901105.3 Galaxias olidus
CCTAAAATACCCTCTTCTTCATTCTTACCTAAAATACCCTCTTCTTCATTCTTACCTAAAATACCCTCTTCTTCATTCTTACCTAAAATACCCTCTTCTTCATTCTTACCTAAAATACCCTCTTCTTCATTCTTACCTAAAACACCCTCTTCTTCATTCTTACCTAAAATACCCTCTTCTTCATTCTTACCTAAAATACCCTCTTCTTCATTCTTACCTAAAATACCCACGTCTTCATTCTTACCTAAAACACCCTCTTCTTCATTCTTACCTAAAATACCCTCTTCTTCATTCTTACCTAAAATACCCTCTTCTTCATTCTTACCTAAAATACCCTCTTCTTCATTCTTACCTAAAATACCCTCTTCTTCATTCTTACCTAAAATACCCTCTTCTTCATTCTTACCTAAAAAACCCTCTTCTTCATTCTTACCTAAAATACCTCTCTCTCTTCATTCTTACTAAAACACCCTCTTCTTCATTCTTACCTAAAATACCTCTCTTCTTCATTCTTACCTAAAATAGAAAATACCCTCTTCTTCATTCTTACCTAAAATACCCTCTTCTTCATTCTTACCTAAAACACCCTCTTCTTCATTCTTACCTAAAATACCCTCTTCTTCATTCTTACCTAAAATACCCTCTTCTTCATTCTTACCTAAAATACCCTCTTCTTCATTCTTACCTAAAACACCCTCTTCTTCATTCTTACCTAAAATACCCTCTTCTTCATTCTTACCTAAAATACCCTCTTCTTCATTCTTACCTAAAATACCCTCTTCTTCATTCTTACCTAAAATACCCTCTTCTTCATTCTTACCTAAAACACCCTCTGGACACCATTGGCCTCCCCCCTCTCACATGTGCCTGGATAAAGGACTTCCTAACGTCCCGACCCCAGACTGTGAGACTTGGCCCCACCTCTCCCTCAAGAGGAGAGATACCACGGTGGGCGGTCTCATCTCCAGGTGTGTGTGTGTGTGTGTGTGTGTGTGTGTGAGAGAGAGATCTCCAGAGAGAGAGAGAGATACAGAGAGAGAAAGAGAGAGAAGAGAGAAGAACAAACAGATTTAAAAACAGCTTCTTCCCCAGGACCCTGCTGAACTCAAATTTGTAAGGCAATAGTCATATAGGTATATTTATTTAATTCCGTGCAATACCTGTTAAGACCTGTATAGAGTATTTTTCAGAGCAATGTACATAGACATGAGATATATTTTTAGAGTACCCATCTTATCTTATCTTTTTATACTTTTATTTATTTTATTTTATCTTATCTTATTCCTGTTTTAATCTGTACTGCACTGTTTGGTGGTTGCTTAATCTCATTGTACCTGTGTATAATGACAATCTCTCTTCATTCTTACCTCTCTCTCTCTCTCTCTCTCTCTTACCTAAAATACCCTCTTCTTCATTCTTACTAAAACACCCTCTTCTTCATTCTTACCTAAAATACCCTCTTCTTCATTCTTACCTAAAATACCCTCTTCTTCATTCTTACCTAAAAGACCTTCTTCTTCATTCTTACCTAAAATACCCTCTTCTTCATTCTTACCTAAAAGACCTTCTTCTTCATTCTCTAGTTCTTCCTCATCCCCCTCTCTTCTCTTTTTCTTAGGCCAGTAACTGAAAACAATAGGTCCATTCTAACCCCAGTCTTCTCCTCCCTCCCTCCCTCCCTCCGTCTCTCCCTCCCTCTATTTATTTTCTCTTTCTTCGTTAGGGGAATAGACCAATCAGAGAAGTAGAATCCAGGCTAATTTCTAGCAGGACAGAGGAGGGAGACAGACTGTCTGGGAGAGGGCCTCTGTGTGTGTGTGTGTGTGTGTGTGTGTGTGTGTGTGTGTGTCTGTGTGTCTGTGTGTCTGTGTGTCTGTGTGTCTGTGTGTCTGTGTGAGAGAGAGAGAGAGAGAGAGAGAAAGAGAAAGTGTGCTTGTGTCAGAGTAAGAGAAAGAGAGTGAGAGAGCGAGAGAGAGAGAGAGAGAGAGAGAGAGAAAGAGAGAGACAGAGGGAGAGACAGTGAGAGAGAAAGCGTCTAAATGTGTGTTTGTATGTCAGAGAGTCAGTGTAAGTAGAACATAAGAGTATAGGTTCTATAAGTATGTATAGAATAAGGGTGGAGAGGAGGAGAGGAGAGAAGACCAGAGCACACCCCACCGACAGGAGAGGATCTCTTCTCTATACCTCCAGTCCCAGTACAAATCCCTTGATGATGTAACAGATGAGAGATGTGTCACAATGACTGAATATAGGACTCTGCTGACACCTAGTGGACAGACATGGAAACGCACCCACTCTGTCCTCCCTTTGAATTCATGGTGGGCTGCGGGTGTGTGTGTGTGTGTGTGTGTGTGTGTGTGTGTGTGTGTGCGTGCGTGTGTGTGTGTGTGTGTGTAACCTGTCTCATTGCTGTCTCTCCGATCTTGTCCGAGTGTTTCCGGATGCTCTCCAGGAAGTCTCGGAGCTGGCCCATGGCTGTGTCACGGATCTGTTCCCGTAGCAATGCCGTGCTGTCCGCCATGATGCCACAGAAGCGGTAGTGACCAGCCCGTGGCAGACAGTTCTGCTCCAGCTGGTCCAAGGTCCGCAGCGCCGGGTAGTACCTACACACACACACACACACACACACACACACACAATATCTATGTCACACAGATCAGATCTCATATCCACGTGACCTGCTGTCACTCTGGGCTGGTAGAGCGAGGATATGTCCCTTTAAGATAAGCTTGAAGGAGTGGATCTGAAAGAAAACATTGAGAAAAAGAGAAGGTGTACCTTTTGGCCCTCATCTGTTCCTGTAGTTTGCTGTACATCTGTAGGACTGGGGAAAAAAGCAAAGTTCAGGTCAGATCTTATAATGTAATAACATGTCACCAACCGATCTGTTTCAGTGTTTCCCAGAGCTGAAACCAGTTAGGAACCATATGCAAGCACAACACAAACTAATGAATATAAACCAGAATAAATAATAGTCTGTCACGTTCACACCTCCCTTCAGATTAAACTATGAAAGCCCTTTTCTCATCAGACTGGACGAATTGTGAGTGTCTGTTTAAGTATGCTGCGTTGCCTGTATTGGAGAATGACTTAAGGAAGCCAGGGGGAAGCTATCGTCACGGCAACTTTACCAGGAAGACAGTGTGTGAGTTTGTCTATCGTCGTGGCGATGTTCCTCTGCTGGAGACGACACAGCCTCAACTCCTCCATAGAGGTCATGACCTGGAGGGAGAGGAGAGGAGAGGAGAGAGAGAGAGAGAGAAGAGAGGAGAGGAGAGGAGAGAGAGAGAGAGAGAGAGAGAGAGAGAGAGAGAGAGAGAGAGAGTATAAAGAGAGAGAGAGGAGAGTATAAAGAGAGAGGAGGAGAGGAGAGGAGAGTATAAAGAGAGAGAGAGGAGAGGAGAGTATAAAGAGAGAGAGAGAGAGAGAGAGAGCAGGAGAGGAGAGAAAGAGAGAGAGAGAGAGAGGGAGGAGAGGAGAGAGAGAGAGAGAGAGAGAGAGAGAGAGAAAGAGGAGAGGAGACGAGGAAGAGAGAGAGAGAGATAGGAGAGGAGAGAGATAAAGAGAGAGAGAGGAGAGCGAGAGAGAGGGAGGAGAGGAGAGGAGAGGATAAGAGAGAGAGAGAGATAGGAGAGAGAGAAGAGAGAGAGGAGAGAGAGAGAGAGGAGAGGAGAGTATAAAGAGAGAGAGAGGAGAGGAGAGAAAGAGGAGAGGAGAGGAGCGAGAGGAGCGAGAGAGAGGAGAGGAGAGGAGCGAGAGAGAGGAGAGGAGAGGACCGAGAGAGAGGAGAGGAGAGGAGAGGAGCGAGAGAGAGGATTTGATAGCATGAAAAAAGATTTCAGAAGTAGAACTCTTTAACGGTTACATGACGGTAGAACCTCGGGCTCCAATGGGCTTACCCCTTTGCCATCGTCTTGGAGACGCTGGTTCGTGCCGGTCACCTGACTCTGTGGAGAGAACGACGACAACCAATCAAGAGACGGCAGACTTCTTCCTCTCTATGTTTCTAACCGATTCTGTCCATTTGTTTAAACTGCTCTCCTTAAACAATGGTGGTTTTCTCTCTCTCTCTCTACTACGTTTCCCATCTCTCTCCCTCTCTCACAGTTTGTAGTTCACTCCTGAAATCCTTTCGTAGGTGTTTATGGGATGTCAAGTAGCGTCTGTCATTTAAGGGGCGTGGTTTAATGTACACATGCACTTCACTTCTTAAGGCTTTCATTGTCTCTGTCCATTCTTTCTTTCTTTCTTTTGCTCTCTCTCTCTCTCTCTCTCTCTCTCTCTCTCTCTCTCTCTCTCTCTCTCTCTCTCTCTCTCTCTCTCTCTCTCTCTCTCTCTCTCTCTCTCTCTCTCTCTCTCTCTCTCTCTCTCTCTCTCTCTCTCTCTCTCTCTCTCTCTCTCTCTCTCTCTCTCTCTCTCTCTCTCTCTCTCTCTCTCTCTCTCTCTCTCTCTCTCTCTCTCTCTCTCTCTCTCTCTCTCTCTCTCTCTATATGCTCACCTTGAGTTTCTGAGCCTCCCCCCGTACTTTAAGCAGCTCCGTGATGGAGTCCACAAAGCCCTGGAAGTGGTGGTTGCACATCTTCTCAATCTCCCTGTCGTGGTTCCGGATCCTCCAATCCAGCTTCTCCATGAAACCACCATGTTCCTGCCCCTCGTACACGGACCTGAGGGAGGGAGGGAGGGAGGAAAGAGGAAATAGAGAAAGGGGGGGGGGGGTAGAAGGCAAGGTCAAAAACAGGAACTTGTCAGTGCAATTTAAAATAGAACAGTATATGCACTTGCAGAACGTGCCAGTAGAGGGCGACATTGCTCTATATTAAACTGTGAGGGAGGCCAAATCGCTGCTCTCAATTGTTGCTTGCCTTAAAGTACAATCTGACCTAATCATTAAATAGGTGTTAAAGCAATTCATGTCGACGTTGTTTCACTGACAATGTGTATAAAAAATGCATTCAAACTATGACTAGAAGTACATTTCGACAAACATTGATGCAGTTGTTGGCAGGTGTTTGAAATGAAGTAGTGTCCTACTTCACATGCTACACCGGTTGGTTAATTTTCCTGTGCACTCATGCCTCCCAACAAGATCACACAAATACACGAAGACAAACACAAGACAAACACAAGACACACACACACACAATTTTCCTGTGCCCTCATGCCTCCCAACAAGATCACACAAATACACAAAGACAAACACAAGACACACACACACACACACAATTTTCCTGTGCCCTCATGCCTCCCAACAAGATCACACAAATACACAAAGACAAACACAGGACACACGCACTCACGCGCACACACACACAATTTTCCTGTGCCCTCACGCATCCCAACAAGATCACACAAATACACAAAGACAAACACAGGACACACACTATTTTCCTTTGCCCTCATGACTCCCAACACCCCACCCCCCCCCTCTCCCACACACACACAAACACAAACCTGAGCCTTCTTAGACACCAACACCTTACTTCCTGTTATGAGTCAGGAAATGCCCAGTTCATACAATGGAGAAGGTCAGACTCTCTCTCTCTCTCTCTCACACACACACACACACACACACACACACACACACACACACACACGTCTGATGTAAACAGCTATTTAAGATGTCTGAAGCCCAGCCAACAGTTTGCCTGCCTGTGTGTGTGTGTGTGTGTATATGTGTTCCCAATGTCCACTAAGGTTCAGAGTCTGTAGCCATGGACAAATATGGATATTCCGATAACACACACACACACACACACACACACACACACACACACACACACACACACACACACACACACACACACACACACACACACACACACACACACACACACACACACACACACACACACACACACACACACACACACACACACACACACACACACACACACGGCCGGTGACTGGTCGGAGCTGACACAGACTGAGAAAGGTCTGGACAGGAGAAAAAAGGGAGGTGCCTCCCCTGCACTGACAAACTCCATTCATCTACACAGAAACAACACGTACTGACACTGTGTGTGTGTGTGTGTGTGTGTGTGTGTGTGTGTGTGTGTGTGTGTGTGTGTTGTGTTGCAACCCCGGACGCACCTTTCTTTAACTAGCACAACACACACACACACACACACACACACACACACACACACACACACACACTACAAGCTGAGACCAAGTCAACTCCTGCCAGCTCTAGCCTTAAGGTTTAAATATGTGTGGCACGTTCAGAGGTGTGTGTGTGCGTGTAGGTGTGGGTGTGTGTGTGTGTGAGAGAGAGAGAGAGAGAGAGAGAACATATCTTTAAAGCCAGATATAGAAGTATGAAGTGAGTATGACCGAGTCATACTTTGCAGGCGGACAAACCCGGACACAATCACACACACACACACACACACACACACACACACACACACACACACACACACACACACACACACACACACACACACACACACACACACACACACACACACACACACACACACACACACACACACACACACACACACACACACACACACACGACAGACTACACGCAGATAGACAGTTAGTCTACAGATCGACAGTCTACATATAGACAGACAGTTAGTCTACAGACCGACAGTCTACATACAGATAGACAATTAGTCTACAGACAGTCTACACACAGATAGACAGTTAGTGTACAGACAGTCTACACACAGATAGACAGTTAGTGTACAGACAGTCTACACACAGATAGACAGTTAGTCTACAGACAGTCTACACACAGATAGACAGTTAGTCTACAGACCGACAGTCTACACACAGCCTGCTGACGTACCCGTGTAGCGCTGGACAGTCACACGCACACACACACACACACACACGCACACACGCACGAGGAAATGCTGCAGCCAAGCCCAGACTTGTGTATCAGCCTCTTAAAAAAAACTGCCAACGACAAGGAACTAGCATTAGCATAGCCAGCCAAGGAACTAGCATTAGCATAGCCAGCCAAGAAACTAGCATTAGCATAGCCAGCCAAGGAACTAGCATTAGCATAGCCAGCCAAGGACTGCATCTACAGACACACACACACACACACACACACACACACACACACACACACACACACACACACACACACACACACACACACACACACACACACACACACACACACACACACACACACACACACACACACACACACACACACACACACACACACACACACACACACACACACACACACACACACACACACACACACACACACACACACACACACACACACACACACAGATAGTCACACACACACACACACACACACACACACACACACACACACACACACACACAGAGACTCACACACACACACGAGAGAGAGAGGGAGAGAGAGAGGAAAGAGAGAGACAGAGAGAGAGAGGGAGAGAGAGAGAGAGAGAGAGAGAGCGAGAGAGAGAGAGAAACAGAGAGAGAGAGAGAAAGAAAGAAAGAAAGAATGGACAGAGACAATGAAAGCCTTAAGAAGTGAAGTGCATGTGTACATTAAACCACGCCCCTTAAATGACAGACGCTACTTGACATCCCATAAACACCTACGCAAAGGATTTCAGGGAGTGAACTACAAACTCTCCAGTGACCTGACGGCCGATTCCCCTGCTACAACCATGGAAGGGCACATGGCATGATGGGAAACGTAGTTTGCTGTCGTGTCTACAAACCACAGGCAGCTCCAAAACCACTATAGGGCCGAAGATTGCTGACTGAAGCCTAAACAGCCTAAATATAGCTAGCAGGAAGAGTGACCAAAGAGACTGCCTGCTCAATCCACTGCAGTCTACAGACTCCTAGCCAGAGTGTCTGTCTGTATGTTTCACTCCACTGTAGTCTACAGAATAACCAGGGTGTCTGTCTGGATGTGTTTCACTCCACTGTAGTCTACAGACTCAAACCAGGGTGTCTGTATGCGTTTCTCTCCACTGTAGTCTACAGACTAACCAGGGTGTCGACTAACCAGGGTGTCTTTCTGTATACGATTCCCTCATGAAGAAAATGCAGGAACAAGGGTCATCAACAGTACAATACATCCTTCATGGTTAAACAGGGAACAATTGCATGCTGCTTTGCTTGACTAAGAGAAAAGGAATAGCCTGCTTTTGTTATAAAAGGCAAATTAGTAGGATATTGAATTTAACTCATCTCATGTTTAACTAATCAGAAAAGTTCACTAAGAATGTCATAATGCAGCTTCCATCGTACTGGCCATCAAATTATGAAGACACTGTGTAGACAACGCAAAAGTATCCAATTCGAAATGAGAATAAAGGAAAAACATTGACCTGGAGTTAATGCCCAAATCCTAGCCAGGTGATGAGTGTGGACAAAGTTAAAGACACAGGCAATTGGGATCAGGCCATATACTTGGTTGGTCTCAAATTCACTTCATAACTACAACAAGCATCCGGGGTCTATAAATTGGTTGTTGCTGTTACACTATCATTGTTTACAAACAGGAGCCCTTTATTTAAGTTGACGATGTCGTAGTTTACAAAATAGGAGGCCATCTCTCAAGATGTATAGCTAGCATTTCTTAACAAACATTATTGTGATTTGGGTATTTAATGTAGTTTTGGACAGTAAAAAGGCTAGTACACATGCGAAAAACAAAGCTACTTTTATGATAGTTCGTCTCACAGCTTGTCGCTGACTGTCTGAAGTCAGAGAGCTAACATGCTAGCAATCAGAAGAAACACTGGCCAACTTTACTGCAAACCAAGCAACATCAGTGAGAATTTCGTTTTTGTTTTTACAATTTTTCAAATTTGGCCTCGAATTTAGGCTATGTTCTTACGTTAGTTTTGGCTTAGAAATGAAACTTTGTGTCAGTCAGTTGTTTGCTAGCCTAAGGTCTGCTAGCTTGGTGCAAACTTTAGCATGACTGCTAACCAACCCTTCATGTCACTATCAAATGTAACCAAGCCAAGCATATCCAAAGACATTTCTTACCGGAGGGTGGGTCCGATACAATTGGTGTCAGTGCTTTCGATCTCCCGTAAGATCCTTTCATGTTCAGCGGCTATTTCTGCACTCGCCATCCTGAATTCAGCTCATGCCCCCTGTACCGATTCTAAAGTACTCAACCCCCAGCAGGCTCGGGCTGTTTCTTGCGTCACTTGTAATATCAGGAGACGCCCGTTTATTCGTTTGGCAGTAGCCAAGTTGAGCGAAGACTCGGGAGCAGACAAGTGTCACTTGAAATCCCGTAGTTAAAATAATATAGCTAAAGGCTGCTTCTTCATGTTATAGTTCCGACTGGTCTTTAGTTTAGAGGGTTGCCCAACTTTCTCAACTTTCACTTTGCTTGTTTTTTATTTCGTTCTTCTCCAAACTATGTCTTTATTGTGTGTCACATATTCCAAGTTCAAATATTTAAACGTAACACTTTGGTTCTAATTAAAAAATCGCAATTGTGTGCCGTTATGTCTTATTTACAAGCCTCTGTAACAGGTTATAATAAGTCATGATTTCCCAATACCTCTTTTCCAGATTTCGACACAGTTGTGGTTTTGGTTTGTTACTGAAAATTGCACTTGCAGTTACAGTTTGGACAAGTAGGCAGACCTATACACTTACATAACTTTAAGTGGTAGGCTATTCATTCAGAAATCTTGAAACAACATAACACAAACTATAAGTCACCTCGCGCACTGTTAAGAAGCTTCTACAAAGTATTTTATCTGACATTTATCGTAATTAGTATCCTCAAAAGATTTTAACAATACAATGTAGGAGTACGGCAGCTTACCCCATCCATGTATTATTAATTTCGTATAAACGTAGCCATGACTCATTGCATGTGTTTTAATGCGTCATGACATTTTATAAACATTTAAATACATCCTGTGTTTCGCCCCCAATAGGCACTCTCATCCACAGACACACAGTTAGGCGGGAAATAAAAGACAAAACAACTGTTTTTAGCAGTCTGTATTTTCTGTAACGCATTTATACATTAGCCTACCACTAGATGGCGGCCAACGAACAATGTTGACATTTGCTGCAGCTACAAGAGTGAGTCCTTATACAAAAAGTAGAGAAACCATAAAATAAAAACGTGTTATTTTACAAAACAAATGTGTAATGTTGCCTTTTTTTCTTTTCAGGTTTTATTATTTATTTTGTGTTCTTGGCTTCACGGCACACTTGTAGTGGATTAGTAGTACCTTGGACAGGCTGACATGAGCACCACGTAGACTTCAGAAATAAAGATCAAAAGATGGGAAAATGGACCCTTCATTACACCCTTCTTCATTACACCCTTCTTCAGTTGTGCCTATCAGTGCGGAAACTGAAGCCGTCATGCCCATGGGCACTTCCCTACAACAATCCGTTCGTCTTCTCACTAAACTATGTCGACAGTTGGCCCAACCCAAGGTCAATTAACAAGTAATCTGTGAACTCAGGAGAAGATATTCCAAGCTTTGGTGATTTAAAAAAAAGATTTTTTAAATGTCCAATATTTGACTATGCAATATAAAAATAACAGCTGCAGGATTATTATCAAATGAGAAATTCAAATATTATTCAAATTAATCGTATCAATATTTAAGCCCACCTCTGGACAGGTGAGAAAGTATTCAAATCCAAAACAAGCAGCTGTGTGTCCTTTCAGACCTCTTTGTATGGGACAGGATAGAGAACATCTCTCTCTACCCCCCTCTCTCTTTCTCTCTCTACCACTACCTTTATCTCTGCCCACCCCCCTCCTCTACCTCTTTCTCTCTCTACCACTACCTTTATCTCTGCCCCCCCTCTCTCTTTCTCTCTCTCTCTCTCTACCTCTCTTTCTCTCTCTACCACTACCTTTATCTCTGCCCCCCCCTCTCTCTTTTTCTCTCTCTCTCTACCTCTCTTTCTCTCTCTACCACTACCTTTATCTCTGCCCCCCCCTACCACTCTCTACCACTACCTTTATCTCTCTCTGTCTCTCTCTCTTTCTACCTCTCTCTCTCTCTCTATCTCTCTCTCTTTCTACCTCTCTCTCTCTCTCTCTCTCTCTTTCTACCTTACCCCATCCCCCCCCTCTCTCTCTCTCTCTCTCTCTCTCTCTCTCTTTCTCTCTCTACCACTACCTTTATCTCTCCCCTCTCTCTCTCTCTCTCTCTCTCTCTCTCTCTCTACCTTTATCTCTGCCTCCCCCCCCCTCTACCTCTCTCTTTCTCTCTCTACCACCACCTTAATCTCTCCCCCCCTCTCTCTTCTCTCTCTCTCACTACCTTTATCTCTGCCCCCTCCTCTCCTCTCTCTCTCTCTCTCTCTACCTTCTCTCTCTCTCTCTTCTTCCTCTTCTCTCTCTCTCTCTCTCTCTCTCTCTCTCTCTCTCTCTCTACCTTCATCTCTGCTCCCCCTCTACCTCTCTTTCTCTCTCTACCACTTCATTTATCTCTGCCCCCCCCCCTCTACCTCTCTCTCTCTTTCTCTCTACCACTACCTTTATCTCTGCCCCCCCTCTACCTCTCTCTCTCTCTACCTCTGCCCAACCCCCTCCCCCACCTCTCTCTCTCTCGTTTCCATTGTTCCCTCCATCCCATCTCCATGTGACTCCCCCATCTTCAAAGCTATCTCCTCCCTCTGCTCTCCTCCCTCTGCGCTCTCGCTCTCTCTCTCCATTCTTTCTCCATTACTGCTACTGGACTGATCCGTTTGGTGCTGACCTTTTTCCAAACTAATAACAATATCTGAGGTAGGTATTAGTGACATCCACTTGATACACGTATTGATTGAATGTATTGATTGAATGTATTGATTGACTGATCAGTTGATGGATTGAGTGAGTACTAGATTAAGAATTAGAAAATCCTAGTGTTTTGTTTTTTACGTAAAAAAGGTGAACTTTATCAAAGTACTATATGATGACTAAACTTTGCCCTGCATACATGAATATCACACGTGAACTGTTTATTTCTAGAGTTTTGTCCAGCACTAAAGGTCTGTGTTAATAGCCTCGGCATGTGATTAATCCTCATTGTGTTCATGTGTCTGTTTTTCCCTCTGTACTCAACTCCTCTGTGGAACCCACAAACACTTCACACTCTCTATAGTCTCCACCATGTACCAGAACTCCAACTCCTCCTCTTCTCCTCCATCCAACTCCTCTTCCTCTCCTCCCTCCAACCTCTCCTCTTCTCCTCCATCCAACTCCTCTTCCTCTCCTCCCTCCAACCCCTCCTCTTCTCCTCCCTCCAACTCCTCTTCACTCCATTCTCGCTATGTGGTCGACCAGTGTCAAAATGCCCCCACCACCGTCCCCATGAACATCTCTCTCTTCATCGTCACCCTCCTCTTCCTCCTCCCTCTCTTTCTCCGCGTCCTCCATCTGAGCAACGCCCGGCGGTCTCGACGCCCCGTTGCCACGGCGACACACTCGGACCTCTTCACCGTCCACATGGTCGTCATGGAGCTCATCAATGTCCTGGCCCTAGCCCTGTTTTTCATTGGTTGGTTTGGGGAGGAGAACTCTATCATGGAGATCGGTGTGGTGGCCAACTGCCTTTGTGTCAGTGGCAGACCCCTGTTTCACTGCTGCACCTGTGTGGAGCGCTACCTGGCCGTGGTTCATCCAATCAAGTACCTGGGACTGAGGGGGGGTGGGGCTAGAGTGTGGCATGTTGCAGCATGGTGTGTTTGGTGCCTGTGCTTTGGGTGGGTTGGATTATGTGTCTGGTACCTCCCTGAATACCCCAACAATGCATTGTCAACTTTATTCAGCATCTCCCTCCTCATCATCAGTTTCTGCTGTCTCTCCGTCCTTCGCGCTCTGATTCGCCCAGGGCCGGGGGGAGGGGGCGGGGAAAGGGAAAGGGTTGACCAATCGAAGCGGCGTGCCTTCTTCACCATCACAGCCATATTAGGAGCGTTGGCATTAAACCTTTCCGTGTTGGTTATAGTGAATCTCTTGCAGATACGTAAAGTGTTGGACACGGACGCTGTGTGTTTGGCAGTAGATGTCAACTCATTTTTTGTTCTCCCCAGCAGCGCCGTGCAGCCACTTCTGTTTCTCCACAGAGCTGGAAAAATACCAGGATGTAGGCACAGTGAGGGTTAAGGGGCACACACTCAAATGCCTGCGTGTACAGACAGTCTACACACAGATAGACAGTTAGTCTACAGACCGAGAGTCTACACACAGCCTGCTGACATACCGGTGTAGCGCTGGACAGTCACAGTCACACGCGCGCACACACACACACACACACACACACACACACACACACACACACACACGCACGCACACACACACGCACACACACACACACACACACACACACACACACACACACACACACGAGGAAATGCTGCAGCCAATCCCAGACTTGTGTATCAGCCTCTTAAAAAAAATTGCCAACGACAAGGAACTAGCATTAGCATAGCCAGCCAAGGAACTAGCATTAGCATAGCCAGCCAAGGAACTAGCATTAGCATAGCCAGCCAAGGAACTAGCATTAGCATAGCCAGCCAAGGACTGCATCTACAGACACACACACACACACACACACAGGTGTTTGAAGATAGGTGATTTATAAAAAAAAAAAAATCTATTGAAAAAATATTAGTCTAAAACAATCAACCGATTTAGGGCACTTTTTCAATGGCAGAAAGCTCCATCCCTAACTAGGCTATGAACTTAGAAAACGCTTCCTTTCAGACAATATCTACTTCTAATTAATGTTTTACTTAGTTATGTGATGCATCGTCAGATGCAACACATTTTGTTATCGGAAAGTCATATTATTATTATTATTATTAGGCCTATGTTTTGCGCCTTATCAACACCCGTAGTTGTGACCCAATAGATTCTTTTCCAGTGCCCACATGTCTTGGGTATTGCAGTCCGTTGCGCTTAAACACAGCTAAGTGAGCGGTTTACTGTTATATTTTTGAATTATTATTTTTAATCGGTTTTTGGCCCCATTGAAATTAATGGCGAGAGATTTCACAGGCATATACCACCATCTAGCGTTGATGTTATGTAGTTGCAAGTTGTTATGTTAAGCTATACTGACTCTCTTGGCTTGCAGCACTGGCTTGGCAGCAATGACTGACTCCGTCTGGTTATTATGTGATAGCCTGGTCGCAATACTGTTATTCTTAAGTTTTATAATTATTATTATTATAATAATAATATTAGCCCCATTTTCTGGCAGCTAAATACCTGCATTTTGCTTTCATTGCAACGCCAAAATGTCAGATCGAATGTCACGGACTCGGTGTTAATTTTGACAAGCATTTTTCATTTTGTTTTCGTCTTCGTCCTTACTGAAAATTGTAGTTGCGTTTAAGTAAAATTTTGGTCATTTCATTTTGTTATAGTTGATATTTAGTCAGTGTTAGTATGTTTTCGTTTTTGTCAAATCTTTGTCAATGTTTTAGTCCTGACTCCTAAGGGGATTTAACATAAATGGCTGTGGTTTATATGCACACTTCTACACATAATTAAGCAACCACTTGAACAGTAGGCTAAACGCGGCGCCCGGACAACGCAACAAGAAGGCAGTGGCTGATGTTAACCGTAACTAGCTTATGCAATGTAGTCTAGCCAAACTGAATGATGAAGTTAGCAGCACCGCTCTGAGTGTCACTGCTTCCAAAGCGAGAGCAGGCATTATGACACGTAACGTTAAGTTTTCCTAATGCTCTCAAATCAATCATATAATATATATTTACCGTTACCTTGGCAGACAGGGTTTTAGTTCGATTTGGAGCTCTCACAAGGTTGCGCGTTAGCTTGTTCAAATTATACTGTAATGGCCTGGCATTTTCTACAAATTGCGCGGACATACACAGACTCAGAGCAGGGAAAAATCAACATCAAATAAGAACGATGCAAGAAGGCAAGGGGAATTTGTATGAAGTGAACCGTTAAAAAGTAAAAAAATCAATGCCTTGAGACGGCAACTTATAGGTGGGCTTCCCTGTAGCACATATTATCAAATACAACTGAAAATTGAGCCTCCCCTCCAAATGGGCTACCTCAATTAAATAGTATGAGGTGCCCATTTTGACAGGGAGAAATTACTGCTCATGCGCTACCCTGTTATGAACTAAATGCATACTTTTTAAACACATTAAAGCATTGTCGGTGAAAGCCTGACCTCGTTGAAAATAAAACCAAACGGTAGAACTTCATCGTCATATGTGTCCTCCATTATATTATGATGAAGAGGCAATACCGATCTAGCCGCAATAAGACCCCGAGCCTTGTCAACAAACAGGGTTTGGACCGCAGTCCGCTTGTGCTGCAGGGGTAGGTTCTGCGCGCTAAGGCGGTCAGTCGAATAACTGCGATGCATCACATCGCATTTGCGCAGGGAAATGCATTTCTAGTTTTTATTGTTTTTATTTATTATTTTCCTTTGAAAACATTTCTATAAAGCAATTTGTGTGGGTCTCCCTTGCATAAAAGTTGCAATACAAATAAAGTTTGATTGATTGATTGTTGATTGATGACTGTCCACTGTCTCCTGTGTGTCCTGTTCATGCACTAAGATCACACCAGTCTTGAACTCTGAGAAAAGTTAGGGTTAGGGTTATAAGACAATATTTACTTATAAAAAGAAAATAGTAAATGAAAACAACAATAATAACTAAATAAAACATGAATTATAATAATTTCTGTAAAGCCCTTTGTGTGGGGCTCCCTTGCATAAAAGTTGCAATTCAAATAAAGTTTAATTAATTGATTGATGCCTGTCAAATCAACTAAGATGACACCAGTCTTATAAACAAAGCAGACCAGCTTCAGGATTGTGAAATGTACGAAACGAGATATTGAAAAAGCGTTATTCAAAACAATCGTTTATCATCCATCCCACCTTCAGGACAGGTGAGAAAGCATGCAAATCAAAACAGCCAAGCTGTGTGACCTTTCATGACCTCTCTGAGCTGGACGAAATGATCAAATTAAGTTTATTTATAGAGCACATTTAAAACAAGCAGAGCTGACCAAAGGACTATATTCATACTACATAATACCATATCATACTATATTAATACCTTCAAATACAGTCTACATAACAAAAAAACATTATGACAAGTATACTGTATATAGTATACTAAATATACTATATACAAGCTAAGTCCATAGAAACATTTGTACGATTCAAAGGCTGATAATAGAAATAGGTTTTGCGCCAAGACTTGAAGGAATGGACAGAAGGGGTGAATCTGATCAGAGAGGGAAGGCTGTTCTATAATTTAGGGGCTGTAACAGAAAATGAGCGGTTACGTCTCGGTTTTAGTTTGGAGTGTGGGATGGCCAGTAGTCCTAATTCAGAAGACCTAAGAGGCCTGGGAGTGGTGTATGGTCTGTAGATCTGTGATGTAGGAGGGGGCAAGTTGATTCAGTGCTTTGAAGACAAATTGCAGGATCTTGAAGTAAATTCAATAGCGAATTGAAAGCCTGTGAAGAGAGGCCAAGCTAGAGGAAATCAGGTCCCTCTTTTTGGATCCAACCAAAAGCCTGGCCGAGGTGTTTTGGACCAGCTACAGGCGAAGCGTGGGTGACTTTATCCACATCCTTCAGTGAAAGGAAGGGTTTTGTTTTTGACACGGTCTGTAAGGTAAAGAAACTGGATGTTACCACTGCATTTATCTGCTTGTCAATTTTAAAAGTAGACATCAATCACTCCCAGGTTCCAGGGGTTTAGATAGGAGGAAAGATGACCTGAACTCCTAGTAATGAAGTAAATGGAGTTAAGAGGGCCAAAGAGAACAACTTCAGATTTGTTTTCGTTTAACTGGAGGGAATTGTGTGCCACCCACCATTTAATGTCCTCAATGCATTCTGTAAGAGAATTTAAATTGGACTGAAAGTTGGGCTTCAGAGGAAGGTCGAGCTGAGTGTCATCAGCATATAAGTGATAGGAGATGTTGTGTATTTGGATTACCTTACTTAAAGGCAACATGTAGATGGAGAAGAGGACAGGGGCCAGCATGGAACCTTGTGGGACTCCACAGAGTAGGATGGTTGGGGAGAGTTGTTGCTTCTATTGACTGTGAAAGTTCTGTTTTTAAGATGATGAGCCCAGTCTACGTATAATTATTAGATCCCTCCCACATATTTATTAGCTCCTAGTCCAGTAGATCCCTCCCACATATTTATTAGCTCCTAGTCCAGTAGATCCCTCCCACATATTTATTAGCTCCTAGTCCAGTGGATCCCTCCCACATATTTATTAGCTCCTAGTCCAGTGGATCTCTCCCCCACTTTCTCTCCCTCACCTCTCACTGGACAGATGCATTTTGGAACTGCCAAAATCGAGGTTATTTCTTTCGACATTGTTTAAAAAGTATTTGATTAATTGATTGATGGATTGGATGACTTATTGACAGGCTGACTTTTTTCATTAATGATTTTATTGATTTATTGATTGATTGATGTTCATTTGTGTTTTTATTTCATGGTAAAACTCCTGATCTATTTCCATTCAAAGGAGTGTAAATTAGTTGTGAGTGATATGCTGACTAACTATTACATTGCTAAGAGGACAGATATAAAGAGGGATGTGTTTAATTAAGTTTTTTTTAAAACCCACAACCTATATTTTCTTTCCCCAAAGGAAACCATGGAGCAGATTTCCAACTTCTCTTCTCCTCTTTCCTTCAATTCTTCCTCCATCTCTCTTCTCACAATTGCATGTAGTGGCATAGCATCCCGCATTACGATGTCCCTCACCGTTTTGATTTTCACCCTCCTCTTCCTCCTCCCTCTCTTCATACGCGTCCTCCACCTGGTTCAAGTCCGACGATCTCACCCCGTTGCCTCGGCGACCAACTCGGACCTCTTCACCGTTCACATAATCGTCATGGAGCTGACCATTTTCCTGGCTGTGGGGATGTATCTGGTTGGATTGCTCATGGTTTGGCCATCGCTGACGATCCTTTCTACATGGGTGTACTCCCTCGTTGACTTTGGGAAGCCCATGCTCCACTGCTGCACCTGTGTGGAGCGCTACCTGGCCGTTATTCATCCAGTCAAGTACCTGGGACTGAAGAGGGGCGGGGCTAGGCTGTGGCATGTTGCAGCAGGGTGCGTTTGGTTACTGTCTTTAGGGTGGGTTGGATTATTTAAATGGTTTCCCTTTTCCTTCCTCACTCCTCTGTATTTCAGCTTCTTCGTCATCTCCTTCCTCATCGTCACGTTCTGCTGTCTATCCGTCCTCTGTGCTCTGATTGGTCCAGGGCCAGGGGATGGAGGCGGGAACAGAGAGAGGGTGGACCAAACAAAGCGTCGTGCATTCTGGATCATCACGGCCATATCGGGAACATTAATGGTGAACTTATGCATTTCACTTTTCAAGTACTTTTTAATCATCTGGAAAGTGCTGGACATGGATTCCATGTGTTTGGTCAGCTACATCAGTATGTTCTTAAATCTCCCCGGTAGTGCTGTGCAGCCGCTTCTGTTTCTCCACAGTGCTGGACAACTACCAGGATGTAGACACCGTGAGGGTTAAAGGTCAACTACCAGGATGTAGGCACAGTGAGGGTTAAAGGTCAACTACCAGGATGTAGGCACCGTGAGGGTTAAATGTAAACTACCAGGATGTAGACATCGTGAGGGTTAAATGTAAACTACCAGGGTGTAGACACAGTGAGGGTTAAAGGTAAACTACCAGGATGTAGACGCAGTGAGGGTTAAAGGTAAACTACCAGGATGTAGACACAGTGAGGGTTAAAGGTAAACTACCAGGGTGTAGACGCAGTGAGGGTTAAAGGTAAACTACCAGGATGTAGACACCATGAGGGTTAAATGTAAACTACCAGGATGTAGGCACAGTGAGGGTTAAAGGTAAACTACCAGGGTGTAGACGCAGTGAGGGTTAAAGGTAAACTACCAGGGTGTAGACACAGTGAGGGTTGATGGTCACACACACAAAGACAAAGGTGTTTTAGGTGATGTCAGACTACGCAGGTCATTTGAGTGTGGGCTCATCTGAAGTTAGCTTTAACCTCAAGCTGCTTGACCTTTTATTGCGTAGTTACAGCAGATAATTTAATTGCCTAACTGAGTGTGATGTAACATTTCTGATTGACAAAACATGTTGAAGCTATTTTTGACCCTCAAAAGTTAACACGTACTGAAGACAAAATGTTTAATTAATTAACATGGTAGTTAAAGTAGGGGTAATTAAGGAACTATTTAACCAGTGTTCTGTTCTGTACAATGGAAACTTTGCAGAATAGTGAAGGTGTGTCAAGAGATATTTTTTACTGTTAGGGGCCGTGTCCAAAAAAACAGATTTTTTTAACCTCCAGCACCCCCTTTCCCCATTGTTTACTAATCAGACTAACGTAAACGTTCATTTTGTCTCGTGTCTTTTAGAGCGGAGTGTCCCTTTAACATTTTAATCATGTAACCACGGCAACCTGTGTTTGAGCGTTTTCATTGGACACACCCTCTTATTCTGGGATATATTATTTATATATATTCTTTTATATATTATTCTTTATTTATTTACTTACTATAACTTGTTTAATTACATGATTTATCATTTATGATATTATTTAATTTTTTATACATTACTTACTCGTTATATTATTTATACATTTATATTATTTATTTATTATATAAACACATACATTATCTATTATTTATATTATTCATTTATCATATTATTTATTTCTATTATTATTTATATATTATTTATTTATTATATTATTTTATTCATGTCAGCAGAAGAATAATCTGTTTTCATGTGTGCTATTGTTTAATAAAATATATTTCTGATGAACTAACTCACTGGATACATCTGAGTATGCTTTCTGCTTCTTCATTAACTACTTAAAGGTGAAGTAGGCAGTTTTATTTCGGTATCATCGGGCAAAAGTTCCAAATTAATCGTGCAGCATATTGTAATTCAAGTGTTCTGAGAGAAAACCTCTACTCCTGCCCTCCTCTTGGCTCTGTTTACAGGCTTCAGAACATCTAGCCTGTGACGGTAGACTTTGGCCAATCACAGGTAATTTCACAGGTCATTTCAGAGAGAGGGCGATACTATTGCCTGTTCTACAAATATCAAAACATGTTCTTGTCCCTTCAGACAGTGAAAGTGTGATTCAGTGGCTGTCAATTCTGTTGAAAATGTTGCTGTTCATATTTTTTTGTAACTTTGTCAAAAAAAAATGCACTGCTTTCCTATCGGCCATGTTGAAGGTGTGGGTGTATTTAGTCAGTGCTCATCCTTACATTATTGCAAAACGACAATGCTTCACTCAGGTCATACAGATGTCTGTTTCCCTCTTTGGATTGTCAAACACAACCCTCCCACCGTCTCCAGGCAACCTACCATGACAACAGTGGACAAACTGTAAACTACTTGACTCACTGTATACTCAGTTGGCTGGGCTGTGAACAAAAAAAACAATGGAATTAGACCTGGCGTTGCCTGTGAACATCGTCCTTTAAATCTGAAATAACTGAATAGTCGACCCCAAAAACCCAAACACAAAAACACATGTAAACACACGCATACAATGCCCTCTTTAAAACACATGTGAATTGGTTGGCTTAAAATGAGAGAGATGAAGATCATAGGTGCTGATTTGGTCGTTTTTAAATCAACCGAGTTGGGGTAGTCTAAAACACTCCACCAGTGAAGGGCACCTTTTGAGTGGTAAGAAGCTCCATTCATATCTATCGGCTGTGAACTCTGAGAAAAGTTAGGGTTAGGGTTATAAGACAATAATTACTTATAATTCATGTTTTATTTGGTTATTGTTGTTGTTTTCATTTACTATTTTCTTTTTGAAATAATTTCTGTAAAGCCCTTTGTGTGGGGCTCCCTTGCATAAAAGTTGCAATTCAAATAAAGTTTGATTAATTGATTGATGCCTGTCAAATCAACTAAGATGACACCAGTCTTGTAAACAAAGCAGACCAGCTGCAGGATTAAGCAACGTATGAAATGACATATGGAAAAAAGAGTTATTCAAAAACAATCGTTCATCATCCATCCCACCTTCAGGACAGGTGAGAAAGCATGCAAATCAAAACAGCCAAGCAGTGTGACCTTTCACGACCTCTCTGAGCTGGACTGAATTATGAGCCCAGTCTGTGTATTACCAAAGCCCTTATCAATACACTGTCCATAGAGCCGGCACGATTCAATGCACGAATCATTTCAATACATTTTATTTTTTAATTCCTTTTCAATTTTGTAAGCCGCAATGTATACATGTATTTTTATGAATCAACAAACACATTCCTCTAAAAAGGTGATTTAAATAAATAAGTAAACATGAATTCATTAGTTCCATCCCTGTTTTGAAAGTCTACCACTGTCTCCCCCTTCAGGCCCCTCCCACATCTTATGTATCTCTGTATCTCCCCCTTCAGGCCCCTCCCACATCTTATGTATCTCTGTATCTCCCCCTTCAGGCCCCTCCCACATCTTATGTATCTCTGTATCTCCCCCTTCAGGCCCCTCCCACATCTTATGTATCTCTGTATCTCCGCCTTCAGGCCCCTCCCACATCTTATGTATCTCTGTATCTCTGCCTTCAGGCCCCTCCCACATCTTATGTATATCTGTATCTCTGCCTTCAGGCCCCTCCCACATCTTATGTATATCTGTATCTCAGGCCCCCCCTCATCAGGCCCCTCCCACATCTTTGTATCTCTGTATCTCCCCCTCAGGCCCCTCCCACATCTTATGTATCTCCCCCTTCGGGCCCCTCCCACATCTGTATCTCCGCCTTCAGGCCCCTCCCACATCTTATGTATCTCTGTATCTCTGCCTTCAGGCCCCTCCCACGTCTTATTGAACTCTCACAGTCTCCATAAGAAGTCTCTCTCTTGAACTCACACAGTCTCTCTTATTGAACTCAGTGTCTCGCTAATTGATCTCACAGTCTCTCTTATTTAACTCACAGTCTCTCATTGATCTCACAGTCTCTCTTATTGATCTCACAGTCTCTCTTATTGAACTCACAATCTCTCTCATTGAACTCACAGTCTCTCTTATTGAACTCACAGTCTCTCTCATTGAACTCACGGTCTCTCTTATTGAACTCACACAGTCTCTCTTATTGAACTCACGGTCTCTCTAATTGAACTCACATTCTCTCTTATTGAACTCACACGGTCTCTCTTATTGATCTCACAGTCTCTCTTATTGAACTCACAGTCTCTCTTATTGATCTCTGTATCTCTCTTCATTGCCCCTCACACAGTCTCTTATTGATCTCACACGGTCTCTCTGCTCTTCAGATCTCACACAGTCTCTCTTATTGTCTCTCTTATTGAACTCAGTGTCTCGCTAATTGATCTCACAGTCTCTTATTTAACTCAGTCTCTCTTATTGATCTCACAGTCTCTCTTATTGATCTCACACAGTCTCTCTTATTGAACTCACACAGTCTCTCTCATTGATCTCACACGGTCTCTCTTATTGAACTCACACAGTCTCTCTCATTGATCTCACACAGTCTCTCTTATTGATCTCACAGTCTCTCTTATTGAACTCACACAGTCTCTCTTATTGAACTCTTATTGATATCACAGTCTCTCTTATTGAACTCACACAGTCTCTCTTATTGATCTCACACAGTCTCTCTTGATCTTGATTCTCACACAGTCTCTCTTATTGAACTCACACGGGCTCTCTTATTGATCTCACACAGTCTCTCTCATTGAACTCACACGGTCTCTCTCATTGATCTCACACAGTCTCTCTCCATGATCTCACACAGTCTCTCATTGATCTCACACAGTCTCTCTTATTGATCTCACACAGTCTCTCTTATTGAACTCTTAATCCAGTGGATCTCTCAGTCCGAGTGTCACCACCCCCCCATCACAGTCCACTACAGACGTATCTCATTTCAATACATTAAAGAGGCCCTATTATGCAAAATACTGACTGGCTCTGGTTGAGGGCGTGCCAAACATTATTCAAATATATGTGACTTAATTGCGTAGATAAGTTACGGAAGAAAATGCTGGACTACAAACGAGGTGTTTTAGGCAGTTCAGAAGCAGTGTTTTCTGTGAGAGAGAGTAGCTCCCTTTGGCATGGACTATGGGCTTTGTAACTTGTCAGACCTTTTACATGCACAAAAAGCTATATAACATGCTAAAGGAAAGGGAAAAACCCAAATAGCTTAATAGGTCCCCTTTAAATATAATCATCATGTTCTTATTCTAATTCATATTTTTTATTAATGAACGTTTGCATATGAACACATTCATCTAATTAGGTAGACTACATAAATAAATAATAAAAAACATTCCAATTAGTTCCTTCTCTCTCTAGAAAGTCTTTACCTTTTAATGTTTAAAAAGTCTTGATCTTTGTAAACACATATTACCTCTACCTCTGTCTCTCCTCCTCCAGATCCCTCCCACATATGTATTAGCTCCTAGTCCAGTTGATCTCTTCCTCACTTTCGCTCCCTCACCTCTAACTGGACAGGTGCGTTTTGGAACGTTTTCAAAGACACGACCACACTACATGATAGTTCTGTCGACGTTGAAAGACTATTTGAATTAAATGATGGATCGGTTCATTTATTGACAGATTGATTTATTGTCTAACGTTTTTATTGATTGATGGATTGATTTCCAAATGGCTTTTTATGAAACGGTAAAGCTCTACTGACATACACATTAATGTAAATTAGACCGGTGTTACCAATGGGTTAAAGGCGTTTTGTTTCTTCTTCTAAAACCCACTACCTACATTTTCTTTCCCAATAGGAAACCATGGAGAAAATGTCCAACTCTTCTTCTCCTCTTTCCTTTAACTCTTCCTCCCTTTCTCCTGCCAATGACGGCTGTGTGAGTTACGGTTACGGCATCGTGGCGTCCCTCTCTGTTTTGATCATCACCCTCCTCTTCCTCGTCCCTCTCTACATCCGCGTACTTCGTATGACCCACGCCAGACGATCACGCCCCGTTGCCACGGCGACCTACTCTGACCTGTACACCGTTCACATGGTTGTCATGGAGCTGATTGTTTGTCTGGCTCTGGTGATGTATCTGATTGGACTGTCCGTGGTTAGTCCATATTTGACACAGGTATCTCGTTACATGTACAGCCTTGGTGAATTTGGGAAGCCCCTGTTCCACTGCTGCACCTGTGTGGAGCGCTACCTGGCCGTGGTTCACCCAATCAAGTACCTGGAACTGAAGGGGAGTGGGGCTAGGGTGTGGCACGTTGCAGCAGGGTGTGTTTGGTTACTGTCTTTTGGGTTGGTTGCATTAAACCATGGGTGTCCCTCTACCTTCCTGTCTGCTCTGGATTTCAGCCTCATCATCATCTCCTTCCTCATCGTCGTTTTATGCTGTCTGTCCGTCCTCTGTGCTCTGATTCGTCCAGGGCCAGGGGATGGAAGCGGGAACAGGAAGAAGGTGGACCAAACGAAACGCCGTGCATTCTGGACCATCACGGCCATATCGGGAGTGTTGACGGTGAATTTATGCATGTCAGTGTTCATGTATATTCCAATGATCTGGACTGTGCTGAACAGGAATAGAACATGTTTGGTCAATGGCATCGGTATGTTCTTCAATCTCCCCAGCAGTGCTGTGCAGCCGCTTCTGTTTCTCCACAGAGCTGGAAAACTACCAGGATGTAGGCACAGTGAGGGTTAAAGGTCAACTACCAGGATGTAGACACTGTGAGGGTTAAAGGTTAACTACCAGGATGTAGGCACAGTGAGGGTTAAAGGTAATGTAGGGTTACTGGTTTACTACTTCTTGTGTGTAAATTACTCTATCAAATTTTGTAGATTATCAATTATTCATAAATTAATACTATAATCGATCAAGGTGATGAAGGGTAATTAGTTATTTTATTATGTAATTATTACTTACAGAGCACCACCACACAGAATTTTACTTTCCCACACAGGGCTCTGCGGGAAACCGAATCAATTTAGCATAAATTTAATAATGTAATAGTTAATGTTTTAATCTAAATTCTGAAGTAGTGACGTTCTATGTTACGAGAATAAATGATTGTATGAAAACGAAGATATGACACAGCTGGGATTAAATGCAAAGCAATTATTTTTATTTACCAATCTAAAATAAACATGAAAATTACGGTACTACAAAGAATGACTAAATGATGATATTGATAAACTAAAGTGATTAGTATTTAAACATACACAGTATAACAGTTTAAATATCGAAAAATTATGGTAAGCACAACACAGCGGAAATTCTCTAAGCTTTAGCATCAAACGCTCAATGTAACACAAGTGGGCTTTACGTTACTTTGAGACGATAGGTGGCGTTGTGTATTTTGATTCTCGGCCGGCCGGTCGCGACTGGATCGAGAAGCGGTCTGTGGTTTTAGCGGTAAAGTTCTGAAACGGAGTCCGTTGTGTGAAGTTGGGAGAGTTCTGAGACTTAGTTCCTTGTTTGAATAAACGTAGAAAAGAAACATGGTTTTGGGTCTTCTTTGACGTGGTAATTGACCTCTTCTGGTAAGGAGGACAAAGGTGCGCTGGTTCAGTTTGGGTGATCCAGCCAGCGATCCTAAAACTCACGCAGACTTTGTTAAAACTCTTAATTGTTTCGGAAAACGATGGAAGTTGTGAAGTCCCGAACGTGGTTTGAACAAAGGTTTCTTTGCTCTGAAGTGGTGAAGTTAGAAAATGCTGGGAATTTCCGGGCCTGTAGTGAGGTCCATCACGGCAATATTGGGAGTGGTGGTTGGACGCTATGTAACAATTTGCTGACCCTCTACCATGTGCCCAACAAACGACGACGGTCATAACATGCGTGCACCGTGCGAAGGGGCGGAGGATTCCACACTCGCTATTTTCAGCGAATGCAATTGTGGAAAAGCTTGTTGCAAAAATATATATATATGTAAGCCACGGCAACAAGGGGTATTATTATTTTGTGTGACTGTTGTTCATTATTCCATTGTTCTTTGTTCATACGTATTTAAGCACTATGAGAAGCTATAGAGCTCCGGTAGTTGATGTCACGGACTCAAAACACTGCCTGTTACAGCCATTTTGTATTGCAACAATGTTAATTTAAGATTAGGTTTTTTGTTTTGAATTTAAGTATGACCCTTGGATTATAATGGTTATGGTTTTGAATTATGTTTTATGTACCAAACTTAGTATTTTACACCTCATTTTGAGGTTGTAAAGGCCATATATGACGTCAAAAAGGTAAATGGCGGAAAGCCGATGGACGGCGTGTAGCTCTGGTTTCAAACACTATTTTTGACCACGCTCTTGCTCCTACTTTCACCTTATAAGCAGTTTTTCGTTATGTTTGTATAAAATGACTAATTTACAACCACTTTTCATTCATCTTTTTCTGCTATAAAAGTTTCAATAAATATTTTTGTGCAACTACATCCGGAGTAAAAGTGTGCGTTCTAATAATCCAGCCAGGCTTCAACGTTTTTCACGGCATGGAACAAATGGCCGCTACACTGCCATTTTGGCAAAGCAAATAACTGGCTTTAACTGCGGGTCAGTCAGTCTTTTGGAATTTCCTGTAATAATTTCATGTATTATTATTCTTTGCGTAGAAAGGAGCCAGTTGAGGTGGTTCGGGCATCTAGTAAGGATGCCACCTGGCCGCCTCCCTAGGGAGGTGTTCCAGGCACGTCCAGCTGGGCGGAGGCCGCGGGGCAGACCTAGGTGGAGGGATTATATCTCCACACTGGCCTGGGAATGGAATCCCCCAGTCAGAGCTGGTTAATGTGGCCCGGGAAAGGGAAGTTTGGGATGCCCTGCTTGAACTGCTACCTCCGCGACCCGACCCCGGACAAAGCGGATGACGATGATGATGATGATGATAATAATTAATTTGATTGAGTTTTTAGCGCTTTCTCAAGACTCAAAGTGCTTCACACAAATTGGTCGCCAACTAATTACACAGAACGAATGGACCGAGAGCTATCGAACACAACACTCAGTCTGAGTGATTCCACAGCAGCCAATTTGCGCCAGACTTGCTCACCCAACATATTACGACAAACTTGCTTAGGACATAGGACACACAGACCGACTCAAGGTGAATTGGCAGTGACTGGTCAGGGCACTGGTAGGAGGATGAAGCAGGTTTTTTGATGGTAGGAGGAAACTGGAGAACCCGGAGGAAACCCACACAAACACGGGGAGAACATGCAAACGCCACACAGAAAGACCATTGGGTCAGGTGGGGATTGAACCCAGGACCTTCTTGCTGTGAGGCACTAGTGCTAACCACTAAGCCACCGTGCTCTAAAAAACTGCACCAGCTCACCCTACATACCGATCAGCCTACACAGCGTACCTACACCGACCTTTGCTTATGCCAATGTGAACAAACATGAAGTGATAGTTCCCCTTCAAAGCTATTTTTAGTTGGGAAACTCCAAAAGCTGAAGATTCATCCCAAATCCTGATTGTGTCCACTCCAGGGTTTTAGTATCACTTAATTAATTAGTAATTATTAATTACTTTTTAAAGACTTCAGAGTAGGACGAAGGAAAGTTGATCAAATAAATGTATGTCTCCTGTGACGGCTCTGCCTGTACCTATCACTAGGTTCTGTTTTCCTTTAAAAACAGGAGTCAGTGGGCGGAGTTATGGAGTAGCTCATCAGGACTCATAGGTTCCACCTGGAGGAAGGCCTATATAATGCTACCAGTGCCTCCAGACAAGACATCCCTGTTTTTTCCCATGGCATCATGCTCATAGTCTGTTGAGTTAGGGAGGACAGCCTTTGGTTATGTGTGGCTGTTGGTATGAATATCTTCACTGCTACTTTTGAGGTGTCGTTCCCTAATTTTTGTCCAAGCCAGAGCCGGCTTGTGACACTCCGGATACTGAAGGTCTGGGTCAATATCTTTTCCTGCTATATTAATTGTTTGTACTAATAAATTGTTTGTATTAGGTTTGCGATGGTCCTGTTTTGTATCCTGGTGTTTAAAAAAATACTTTCTTAGCTCCTATCTAGGCGATTAGGTGAGGGATGCACTTATTTTATGTATGCCATGTATTTTATTGCTCTTGTAAATAACCCTGGGTGCATTATAAAAGGTCACTAATGATTAATCCATACAGTTTTTCTACATAGAGTTCAATATAATTGTGATTAAAGTGGGCAGTGTACTCGGACAGCTGGGAATCCGCTCAAACACCATTCACTTTTGCTCTGGTTTTACCTTCCAAAATGGCGGCGTCAACAAAGAGTCGCATGATCTCTACGGGCCTACTTTGTGACCTTAGAATACCTCAAGGGCGATGTTAGCCACTGCCGAAACCATTGTTATTCTTTGTTCATGGTTCTTTATTCAAGCAATAGCCTACATTACAATAGGCCGTAGCCTTATAATAAATTTGTGTTCACCTTATCCTCTGACATCCGCTGTCTTTAATGTGAAAATCTAATTTTACTGAAACATTACAACCTATAGGGTTCACTACTTCAATTAAACAAAATAAATGAAATATTTGAACAAGTGAGGATAACATAACTATGTTCTTAAATGAACTAACAAGTGAGGATAACATAACTATGTTATTAAATGAACTAACAAGTGAGGATAACATAACTATGTTATTAAATGAACTAACAAGTGAGGATAACATAACTATGTTCTTAAATTAACTAACAAGTGAGGATAACATAACTATGTTATTAAATGAACTAACAAGTGAGGATAACATAACTAAGCTATTAAATGAACTAACAAGTGAGGATAACATAACTATGTTCTTAAATGAACGAACAAGTGAGGATAACATAACTATGTTCTTAAATGAACTAACAAGTGAGGATAACATAACTATGTTCTTAAATGAACTAACAAGTGAGGATAACATAACTATGTTATTAAATGAACGAACAAGTGAGGATAACATAACTATGTTATTAAATGAACTAACAAGTGAGGATAACATAACTATGTTCTTAAATGAACTAACAAGTGAGGATAACATAACTATGTTCTTAAATGAACTAACAAGTGAGGATAACATAACTATGTTCTTAAATGAACTAACAAGTGAGGATAACATAACTATGTTCTTAAATGATTAGGGTGCACACAACTGAACAGCGTTTTTGGTCGAGTTCTCCAATATGGTGTATTAATTACCGTTTCTTTTCAGCAGCACCAATAACTCAAGACAGCAACCACGATCGAAAGACGACTTAATTCACTACCCTGGGGTCTCATTTATAAAACTATGCATAGGATCCACACACACACACAAAGACAAACATGTTTTAGGCCAGGTGTTATCAGACAAAACAGATCATTTGAATGTGGTCCCGTCTAAAGTCAGCTTTAACCTCTAGCTGCTTGACTTTTGTTTGCGTGGTTACAGTCCAGGTGTAGCATGTAAATCCAAACCAGCATCATTCTTCACAAACTGCACGAGCTAGACTGAACGAGCTATATTGTTGGCAACATCTTTAGATTTTTTTTTGTTAGTTTCTCAATGACACGTGTCCTACTGAATTGATCGATGATTGATTGATTGATACTGTCATCAATGAATAATGGCATCACACACTCTCTACGATACACCTGCAAATCCCTCCCTAATTTGTGTAGCACTGAACTCCCTCCCACATGCAATCACACTTATATCACCCCTCTCTCTCACTTCAAAGTCCAAACGAGTCTCAAAATTATTTGACAGAGAAGACAATAAGCAAGGTTTGTTCAAGTAATAATGTATTCATTGATAGATAATACTTTATTGATAGGTAGATTTAGAAAATAACTAACCCATTGAATATGTAAAAAGCATTGGCATGGAAGAATGCAAATGACTGGAGAATTTAAGACATATTGGGCCGGATGCCCGTACAGGGATTAAACCTAGTTCTAGACTACATCTAGCTGTCGATGGAGATTACCCATCTGAAAATGTTTTATAGTCTAGGACTTGGCTTAACCCCTTTATGGGAAACCGGGCCATTGTGTCTTAGAACAAAGGTTTAATTTGGTATAATTCCTTCACCATAACTTTAATGAGTGTTAGACTGCTTGCTTTCTAATTCATGTTCAAAAGATTATTTATGATATTTGATTCGTGAATTTGTAGTAAGCCAAAACTTACTTAAAAATACTGCAGAGAATATAAAGTTCTATGGTCCTTAATAATAATGATACTAATAACTACAATTATAAAAAAATTACAACAGTAACACAAATTAATAATAACATAAATTATATTGCGTATGTTAAATATGATGACCAAAGGTTACGGACTATATAAATACCCGATTGAAGGTTTGTGATATTTAGGAGGCTCATCTTGTGGCCTATAGCTTCAGTATTGTACTTTGTTTTGAACAATAACACTGTCATTGTGTTTTGGGAGTCTGTTTCAAACCCACATATTTGATCCCTACAGGATGGACAGGATTTACAACTTGTCTTCTGATCCCCTTCGCCACTATCTTGTCGAAGACTGTTCTGACTCCCCCTATGCAACGTTGACGTTCCTCTTCTACATAATCGCTTCCCTCCTCTTCCTCTTCCCTCTCTACTTCCATGTTCTCCACCTGACCTCAACCCGGGCGTCACGGCCCGTCGGCACGGCGACCAACCCGGACCTCTTCACCGTTCATCTGGTCGTATTGGAACTACTCGTCGTGGTTGCTCTGGCACTCTACTTGATTGGCGCTTCCCTGGCAACGCCCTCGTTAATTCTGATTGGTACCCTTGTCAGCGACTTTGGAATGCTATGGAAGCCGCTGTTCCACCTCTGTAGCTGCGTGGAGCGCTACCTCGCCGTGGTTCATCCAATCAAGTACTTGGGACTGAGGGGGGGCGGGGCTAAGATACAGCATGCCGTGGTGGTGTGCGTTTGGTTACTGTGTCTTGGTTGGACAGGAGTGTGCGCTTGGTACTTTCCTGTATTTCCCTCTCCTCTGTATTTTACACTTGTCCTTCTTATCCTCATTGTAATCACTTTCTGCTGTCTCTCTGTCCTCTGTGTTCTGATTCGTCCCGGGCCTGGGGAAGGGGGCGGGGCTAGAGAGAGGGTGGACCAATCAAAGCGTCGTGCTTTCTGGACCATCACAGCCATATTGGGAGCGTTGACGGTGAACATTAGTGCGTTTGCTATTTTGAATGTCTTGGTGTTTTTGAAAAAGATTGGAACTGTTCAGACATGTTTTGGCTACGGAATCACTTTGTGGTTCACTCTCCCCAGCAACGCAGTGCAGCCTGTTCTGTTTCTCCAGCGGGTGGGAAAACTACCAGGATGTAGATGTAGTGAGGGTTGATGGCGGGGCCGTTTCTAGCCTGCTATAGTTGGGTGGGCTGACAAATTTATTAGGTGGGCAATCTGCTGCACTGCGTTGCAAGTGATCATCAACCGTCACGTTCTGTTTCTCCAGCGGGTGGGAAAACTACCAGGATGTAGGCACAGTGACGGTTGATGATCACACACTCATACGAAATGGGAATTATATAGTCCTGTTTACAGTTTATTATCATGGGATGTAATTTAAACACCCTATTTGCACAATTTTGTGATTTTTGCGTGCCTTTTTAAGGCCTTTACACCAATAATTTTAATTTATATTATTTAATCATTTTAACTTTTCAGCTTTTCACTTCAATGAAGGTGCAGCATCTACTATCTCGTTTCCTTGAATAAAAAAACTAAGATTATAATACTGTGTCTCTGTTCTGTTTCTCACACACACACACACACACACACACACACAAAAGCAGGTGTTTAATGTTTTCTAAATACACATATACATTTTCTCTCATATGTGCAAATAAAAGCATAATGAATATGTGTAATGTGGGTTAACCTGATCATGTACTGACGGACAACATGTGACAGTGGTCTGAATAATGAAAACAAGGCCATTTTGTAAAAAAACTACCATTTACAGCCATTTCCCCAGTTTCATAACTTCTATTCCTTACCCCAAGCATTACAAAATCAGCACAGAAATACAACTTTCTCAAATGTTCCTACTGGATCGCCACTCCGCTCTTGACTGGCTTGACGTTTTGCAGATGTAAAAAATAATATAGAGCACTTTCAGCAATAGCAAAAACAAATGTGTGAGAGCGTGACTGGATGTGGTGTGAGAGCGTGTGAGAGCGTGACTGGATGTGGTGTGAGAGCGTGACTGGATGTGGTGTGAGAGCGTGACTGGATGTGGTGTGAGAGCGTGACTGGATGTGGTGTGAGAGCGTGACTGGATGTGGTGTGAATGCTGCTATTATTAATACATTTGTGCATATTATGTAGCCTAGGCCTAAACATCACTTTGCTGAAAATAATTTGACTGAATGTCATTACATAATTCAACCAGCATGTGTATCGTCAATGTTGGTATGATTGTTAAAAAACAATGCTGTTTCAGACAGTCAGCTGTGCTACTCAGTAATGTCAATCTCAGTAGCTACATAATGAAAAAATAAATAAAGCAATGTTAATTCTGTTCTTGTCTTAATTTGTTTTGTTGTTGTCTACTGTTGCTTGCTTTGTTGCTCACATCCTCCGCCCGCACCCACTCAGGCTTACTTTTTCATGCAACATTGGAGTTTAAAACTAGTATAAATGTTTATGTTTTGTAATCTACAGTGCCTTGCAAAAGTATTCACCCCCCTTGGCTAGTTACTTATTTTGTTACATTACAACCTGTAATTTAAATGTTTTTTTAATCAGAATTTTCTGTGATGGATCTGCACAAAATAGTCTAAGTTGGTGAAGTGAAATAAGAAAAAAATTTATATTAAAAATTATTTTTTAAAATAAAAATCTGGAAATTGGCATGTGCATATGTATTCACCCCCTTTGCTATGAAGCCCCTCAAAAGTTCTGGTGCAACCAATTACCTTCAGAGGTAACATAATTACTGAAATGAAGTCCACCTGTGTGTAATCTAAGTGTCACATGATCTGTCAGTATAAACACACCTTTTCTGAAAGGTCCCAGAGGCTGCAACACCACTAAGCAAGAGGCATCACACCATGAAGACCAAGGAGCTCTCCAAACAAGTCAGGGACAAAGTTGTTGAGAAGTACTAGTCAGGGTTGGGTTATAAAAAAATATCCAAATCTTTGATGATCCCCCGGAGCACCATCAAATCCATCATCTTCAAATGGAAAGAACATGGTACCACAACAAACCTGCCAAGAGAGGGCCGCACACCAAAACTCACAGACCGGGCAAGTCATCATCATCA